>JAFIRS010003560.1:0-127413 GCA_018342105.1 Gonioctena quinquepunctata
TTTGTTTCTCGCGACTCTGAGTTCCAAAACCAAAGTACTATTTTCCCCTTGGAAATCCACAGGCCTACCGTCTTGATCGATCACCAACACGGTAACGTTGTGGATTTCACGTTGCGGTATATAGGTATATAGAGTAAATTCGAAGGTTTTTCGTCTATCGCGTAACTGGGACCGGAAGCCATGAGAAATTCATAGATCGTGTGCGCAGGCGTGTCACCATCGAAGGCTCCCGAAGTAAAACTGCACTCGAATCGTAATGACGACACCTTTATAATGTTTACAGGTAGATCGGAATAATGCATTTCGTTCGATTGAAGCACCCTCGGAGAAAATCTCAATGTAACGCCTATGCTATCCGACTTCACGAATGAAATGGCAAAGTATTTACTGAAGATCTCGCACTTTAACGTATTATTGTTGGGTTTGGGAGAGAAGACGGCTTCGCGGTCTTCCACAGGTAGCGCCATATGAAAGCCTCAATATCGGCAATTTCATAACACCCCTGCGGAAATTCAATGGTACGCAACACGTTAGATCTATCGTAATAGCGAAATTTACGGCCCTTTCCAATATTCGGTATGGTATTGTACGAGTGAAAAGATCGAAGCTTCAACTCATATTCTTTTTTCGCATTCAATTCGATAGGGGTGCACGGGCAGTAGGAGGTCGCGTGATTGTGACTGTTTACTCTCAGCAACAGCGACATGATGAGGAATGACACCACCGCCGCTGTGACAGCAATCAAATACAGTTCATATCATACATTATTTATTCAGACATTGGGAATTTCAAACAGAGATGACCGCAATTCATTTCATTATAAGTCTGATATTGACGGTTGTTGTAGAAAATCTTGACTTTGCTGCTGCTACCGCCATCCAAATATCTGACCAATTCCAGCATCGGTTCCGAATTCCCAATCGAATCAAAATACTCTACTTTGTCGTTGGTTTTTCTATAAGCTACCCAATGAGTGCCGCTGTTTCGTGACAGATCCATGTTGTTGACGATGGCACATTCGTTCTTTCGAGGACCGCTGGATGGCAGGGTATCACGCATGAATACACCTCGGAAGTGCGGGATTTTCAATTGTTTGGCATATCGCACGATATCGATGTCGTACAGCGCGCTATCGGGTAGCTTGATTAGGAGTTTTTTTATTTTTTCAAGAATAGTCCATAGCCACCTTTGGCATTCTTCCTCACGTACAACCCCATGCCTATGGATTTTATGGCCTTGGGATGACCGAGATTTTTCTTGGCATTCATGGCTTCGGTGACGAGGAAAGCGTTCGCACGTTCTCCAAAACCCGAATCTCTGGCTTTGACTCGTTCCCAAGCTCTGTCTTCGAGCACTTCATCCGCCTTGTGTCTATCTTCGAGCGATTTGCTCTGCGAATGAGCAATGTCGTGATGTGTAACTAGGGGTGTCGAGGGGTGTTTAGGGGTGTTAAGGGATGTTTAGGGGTGTTCAGGGGTATTGAGGTATTCGAGGGCAATGAGAGTGGTTTCTATAAACATGATTGATGCGATAGCGAGTGTCAGTTACATTCGAGACTCCGAAGCGTAAACATGTCCCTACTACCTGATCCCGACAGTTATGGCATTACTTTGAATGGATTCCAATATTATATCGGCGGAGAACCTATGAACATTGATGGTGGAACTTTGAAGCTAGGAAGTGATTCATTTGAATTAACCGATGGTTTGAAAGATCTTCTAACCAAAAAGAAGCCGATAAATTTCTCAGATCGAATTATTTCCAATTATTAGACGATTCAGGTGCTCACCAATGCACACAAAAGATCCGATAGAAAAATTAACACAAACAGGTCATGGAGATATAGAAATATAATATCCAAGATATTTCCACAGAAGATACGATTGAGATTGGGTACAGTACTGGAAAGGACAACTAGCCAAGAGAATATGAATAACGATCACCCTGTAGATTGCGATAAGAACATGGATATCGTTCAGCAAGACCACACGCTTCCCATCGAGAACTTTGATGTTTACGAAGTGGGACATAGGGGCGGCGGTAGCGATGGAGGGGGAATGACACATGGCAGCCTATTGCCAAATTCCTTCCGAGCTGTTATATGTCGTCCTAGCGCATCAGGAAAAACGAACCTGTTGCCTAAAAACGGTCCCAAATTCGCAAATGTCTACGTCTATTCGAAATCCTTTCATCAAGTATCAATTTCTAGAAGAAGTTCTGAGCGGTATGGATGAAATTGACTATTTCCCGTACAGGGATATTGATGTAATCATCTCTATGGAAGATGCCCGACCTCACTCCATATCCATCTTTGACGATGTGGCCTACGATGGACAACAGAAAATTCGCGAATATTTCTCAAAGTGCAAACACAAACATATCTCTGCCAAACTTATTCGAACTCTTCAAGCTCTTCAAACAGGACGAAATCAACTTGCGGCACGTTTTCAATGAACACGATGCCTTCGTCATAGTCAAGGACTTTGACTTGAACAATGGCAGGTACCGCAAAAACTTTGACATGTATATAAAAATATAGTTGCGTGACGCGTCACGTTATTCAACGTCAAGATGTCAGACGAGAGGGTCGTTAATGAAATGCGCGACAAAAAATTGTCGGAAATTCGTCGAGTCTTACGGAAAAAATACCTGGCCCCAAAACTTGGGAAAAACGAATGAGACGATACGCTGAATAAACTTTTCAAACCTATATCTCAACCACTACAACAAATTGCCAAGTCATCGAAAACCCTAAATAAATCCGTTCTCCTCAAAGTCAAGAAGGAGGAGCAACCTGAAGTTGAAGAGGGATATGAGTCAGGAGGAGAAGATGAAGAAGAAGAAAATTCTCAAAGCAAGAGAAGCAGTGACGAAGAATATTATTCTGACGTTTACATCTACCGATGTTGTCTCGTACTCCTCCTCTACCGCACACTCCTGAAGGTGATATCGACATGGATACCTTGAAAGATCCCACGTATGATAGTGATGCGGCTACCAAAAAATACGTGGATACCACTGGGTATGAATTAAAGTCTCAACTGCAACGCGACGTTGCCACATCGGCTGAAACCCCGCTGAAATCCATGAACGATGCCATTCTGCAAACGGAGGGAACACTTCGTAAACACTATAAAGAAATTTCAACTCGCGTATCCTTACAAGACACGGCAACATCGGACACCATCAAGAAAATGGCTGCCGATATGAAACTCGATTCGGATCGAATGCATCTTTTGGAGGGTAAAATGACGAACTGTCCAAGCACCTGTTTGAAATCAAAGAAAGAATGAATACAATGTATTCGTACGATATCGAACATTTTCGTTGATGATGTCGAAAGCTCAAGTTTGTGCAAAACTCCATAAACCGGCTAGAAAAAATAATCTCCGACGACCTATCGTAATTAAAGGCTTGGACGATCTATGGCAAATAGACTTGGCCGACATGAGAATGTTTTCCTCAGAAAATTAGGATTTTAAAATGATTATGGTCGTTATTGACTGTTTTTCCAAATTTTTGTGGACTAAAATCCAAAACGGGAGAGAAAATCACCAAAACTTTCAATGATATATTGGATCATACCAAATGGTGTCCGAAAAATCTACAAATCGATCGAGGTACGGAATTTTTCAATGCCAAATTCCAAAGTTCATTGAAAGAACGTGAAATCAATCACTACAATACGTTTATGGTGATGAAAGCCGCCATAGCTGAGCATGTGATCAGAACGTTGAAGTCCCAATTGTACAAATACTTTAGTTTGAACGGTACATACAAATGGATAGACATACTGCCGGAAATCACGAAAAACTACAATGACACCGAATATACAAAAATTAAATTCAAACCGAATGAGGTGGACAAACAGAACTAAAAGCGTTTTCTACATCGAGTTCATCGAGCGAATCATTGGGAAAAATGCGTTGAACCGCGAAAATTCAGAGTGGGAGACATTATTCGCATTTCCAAGGCAAAGCATATTTTTAAAAAGGTTATACGCCCAATTGGACGACGAAACTATTCAAAATCGTACGTGTTAAAATAGGTCCAAATACGTATATGCTTGAAGATATATACGGTAAACCCATTAAGGGGGCTTTTCACGAACAATAATTGCAAAAAACCGCGAATCCCGGCATCTATCTCGTGGAAAAAGTATTGAAAAGACTAGGAATGGAAATGTACGTTGAATGGCTCGGTTCTGATAACACACACAACAGTTGGATGGACGATGATGCAATAGTTTAGCATCGGCGACAAGCAATGCCATGACTGGCATGGGTGGTAGTGGTGGGGAAACGATATTTATTAATTTGGCGGTAACGAGACGGCGTCAGTCAGCAGTCGTCATCGTCATCAACCATAACGTTTGCCAGCCCCATTTCACCGCTATCACCTGAAAATTATAATCAGCAGCTCGATGACATGTTGGAGAGTCAAAATGGCAGCGAAATTGGAGGACCACTACCTATTGGAAACCTCTTTTTCCCATGACTGGCTATGTGCTGAGAATCAGATTGTCACCTGCGAGAACTTTTGGCGTAGCAATATTTCTATGTCCGTTGTACCAGTCCACGAAAATATCGTTCAGCACCAAAGAATGGAGCATGTTTACCGAACGATTGACAACCCTTCTGATTGACTTCTTTTGAAGCCCTCTTCCGCAATATCCTTGCGATCAAAACAATGATGTGGAATACTTGTGTGGAGACTATTGCAAAGTAACGCAAAGAGTTTGGGAAAATTGCAAATATGTTCGAGTTGAAAAACACGCAGTGAACTTCATTATCGACCAGGACGAAGTTGAACAGCAGACACGAGTCCACCGAAGCTTGGTGTCCGATCGAGTGGCCATGTTGGAGAATATAAACTTTTGTGTTCATAATCATAATATAATTGACGTTATAAATACATTTTTCTTCAATCAACCGCAAGTATGTTTCGGGAAATTGGAACTTTCCCAAAAACTATGTGGACTTCCATCAGACGACATGATGGCTAATGCATTGAAAGAATACCTTTTCTATTATAGAATCAAAGTTGTGAAGGATTTATGTCTTGGATAGATGTATGTGTGTATTTCAGTGTTTCGGTCCATCTCTCCTTTATCCCTTTTTCTCTTTCAGGTAGGGTTAAGTTCCCAATTGTAAAATGAAATAATGTTAGGGAAATAAAGGTAAGAAAACAAATTGAGAAAAAAAAAGTTGAAAATATTTGTGAAATAAAAATAGTTGAAGGAAAAGAAGTTGAAAAAAGTGACAGCAGTCGTTTTTCATTCAATAATCAAAGGGCTGTGACGTCACACACCTCATACAACATGGCTGAGGCTGAAGTCATGGTTTGGTCTGTCACATTTTCATAGATGGCAGCACTGTCACATAGAATTCAAAAACTGTCATAGGTGTCAGAACTGTCAAATGTCACCCTAGATGGCAGCACTGACACAAAACGTTACATGTCACAGACTGTAACGTTACACGTCAGCTTGGCCAAAGCTGGATTCATTCATACCCAGAGAAAATACATTGTTGTGTGCCTGAAATATCGAGTTGAAGGATTCAGATGGCAGTTGGAAGATGATGCTCAACTTGATCACTTCAATTGAAGTCCACGTTGTGGGTTTCTTACAGAAGAAGACGCAGCCACTCTGAGGAGACGTATGCAGCTCGTAGATTGCCTTTCGCTCAGAGTTGAGGTAACAACTCACATACCTACCAACAGCAGCAGCGTCCACGAAGAGACATCGTAATCCTCATCAATGTCGTGCAAAGTATGTTTGGAGAAGGACATGAACGTGGTCTCCATGCCGTGCAAACACTTGGCATGCTGTGCGGAATGCTCGATGAAATTGGACAATTTTGCTGTGTGCAGAGCCCCAATTCAATACAATTTGAAAGTTTATGTATCTCAGAAAGATTAATCAATATATATGGAATTTGAAAATTAACTTGTGTATTTCATTCATTGTCTCATCCCACATACCTTTGAGGTAATGTTTGGAAAAAAAAGTAAGGTTAGAATTCCTCTCCACTTCATTTGAATTTTGAGGTTGTTTCCTCTAAAAGTGGGGGTTATGTTTGAAAAAGTATGGTTAGAATCCCCACCTCATTTGAATTTTGAGGTTATATTTTCTCTAAAAGTGAGGTTATGTCAAACACACAAAGAACGCTGATGTTAGAGGGTGAGACTGAATGACGACATAATTTTTTAACTTGTTCAGACGAGTCTGAAATTGTCTGGACTGGTCTCTATCCAATTCAGGAAAACATTGAATGACATTGAAGTATATTTATTATTATTATTATGAGTGATGACACAGAGCTGCCATCATTTCATTCAAAGTTTTTCTGTATAATAAATAAAAATCGAAGTCAATATACACTCATTTTATTGATACATATTTTTTTTTATGAACGATAGATTATATATTTATATATTTGTATGGATATAATAATAATAATAATATATTGGCTGAATATATTCAATATATTTATAGAGGTTGGCTTTCAATTCATTATGCTATAATGGCCCCATGCAAGTGTATCGTCCGATCCGTGGATGAGCATTATTTTATCGTCAAAAGGGGTTAGAGCGATTTCGTTTTGTTCAATACTAAAAACATCATGGGCATACGAACGAATGCATCGTTGACTAGTCGATTTTTCCTTGTGATCTCTGAAACATTCGACATAGTCTTCGGAGGAAATTTTATTTTCCACAACATTATATCGGACTCCTTTGGATTTTTTCAACGCATTTTCTGCCCTGAATTTTATATGTGTATAATTTTGAACGGAGTCCAACGGAATCTGTCATGATGCACCCATTCGCTTCATCTTTCATCAAACCTGGAATTTTCTTGTTTACCTGCGAAATACCGTACGAGTTTTCGCATGGGTTGTCGCTCGTATCGAATTTTTCCCTATGAAATCTCTATATACATCATCGCATTCAATTTCGTATACGAGAGAAGCCGTATCCGTGTACATCAACTCACACTGATCGGTCTCGGATTTTTTCAACATGAATTAATAGTGAAAATCGTAAACGCAAATTTTGGAAATATCTAGAATAGCCAAACCGATATAGAGGGGTTCATTGAATAGCAGTTCAGACTTGTTCATTTCGATAGCCATCAAGTTTTCATGGGAAATGGTTCGATTGTGGAATTTCGGGGTACTTTTACAGATTTTACGCCCCATGTCTACCCTCCCATTTATTAACCATTATCACCACTCTGTACTCCCTGATGTTTTCCATGGTCTTTCCAAAAATACTGTTGATGCCCAATTTATAATTATTTTTTTCCGAAAGTGGTTGTAGCTTGGGCGCGTGATTTTGTGTTCAATTCAATGTAGGACTGTAGCCATGCCGATTGTTCGAACTGCAACACCCTGTGGATTTTTCTGAAAATGAGATCGTTTTCCAAAGCTTGTTTTAATATGCAGTAATGTACGACATAGTTTTCTTTGTTGTACAGGGTGGTCAGTAATTTAGGTGATTTTGAACCTGGAGGAGTTCGATGTTCTGCACAAAGTGGAAAATATTTGTGATCGTCGTGTATTCCTTCGAGGTATTCCAGGTAGACTTCAAGGATATACCCTGTATCAGAAGTATCCGACACCTCCAGAACGTTCAAAGAATCGAAATTTCCGATCCATTTGAACGCTCCAGAGGGCAAATACTCCCCCATGGCCCATCCATAGAGGTTCTTCACGTTCCAAGTATAATAAATATTTGGATGGTTGTTGAGGATCATACCTCTACCCCATATATTTATTATTCGATTGGGAGAATCGGTCACAACAGTGACTTATACCGCCCCGAATCCTCTTTCCAATGAAAAACAGCATATCGACATCTTTGATAATCTCCAGCTTATACTTTGTGTACTTCAACATACATGACCACGAATAGCCAGGCATGATATAGTACCAAGCGGGGTCGAGTCCATAAGTGTTGTGACCCAATTGTCGGAAATTTTCAAAGACATCAACAGAAGAATAACGGTTTCCATGTATGAATCAGAGTAGTCGCCCAGTGTTGCCAACTCGAATGATTGCAATACCTTCTGGGCATGTTGGTATTCATGCTCAGAGATGTCACAATCGTTCAGTTGATTGTGGAATTTATGGATATCTGGCAACGCTGTCATCTCGAATTTCTCCATGGAATCCACGAAATCGTAGGGGAATACCCCTTTGCGCGTGAATAATGAAAATTGCTCATCGTTAAAATTTTCAAATTCGCGCCGTATCACAGAGATCTTCCACTCTGAGCGTGCGCACCAACTCGTCCACGCTTGCGCCCATGAATCGGAAAGAATCAATGAAACGGAATTTAATGTCTGTCTGTTCGTCGTATTGTGTGAAAGATATATATTTCTCTTTTTTTATTGCAAGTAGACTCACCCTGCCTCGTTTCGCGATATCTCGATTGATGAAATTGCTGTCATAGCCAGATAATCAGATCCATGAGCACAATACGAGGACAACTAATCAATTTCACATATCTAGAACAAAAACAAAAAATTCAATGAACTTGCTATTTTTCAAGGGATTGGACGATTTCAATCAACTTCCCAAACCATTGGAGAACTCAGGCCACGTTACATTCTTTAAAAACCAGCTAAACAGCCATGTTATGTCCTCAACTCATGAATCAACATATTGTAGTTTATCTTGATGATGCAGATTCGATATTCAATGTCTTTTAGATATACTTTTTTTCTTTAGGGATATATTCAACTGTACTTTGTGTATTTATTTTATTTTTATTTTTTATTGTTGTTTTTTAATTCAAGTTAGTATAATCTGAACAAACATTGTATTTATATTAGGAATTTCTATTTCAATAAAGATTTCAATAGCCGCTAAGATTATGGACAACAATAGGAATCACAAAGGATTTTTTATAGTTGAGATTACATGGGTTTTGATGTGCCCATCCTCTAAATTCACCTGTCAAATGGTTGTGCTCGGCTACATTCATTTGATCTTTTTGGAAAGGTTTCTCGCAAATATGCCAAGTTGAATGCGCCGCCGTTCTGATGGGATTGACAGATATGGGGATGATTTTTTAAATTTTTCCTTCAACAATTTTCGCAATTGATTTCAGTTATTCCGCGAACCATTCCATCGAATCCAAACCTCGATGGCTATCGTAAAATGACAGGGTGTCATCATAATTACATTCGAAATTTAAACCTGTGTTTTTAGTATTTCGCTGTTTTGGACTCGGTTTCATCATCAGTGAACGGTTCCAAAATCGATTCAAAATCGGCATATATCACAAATGGAACCATTTCTCTGTGTAAAAAGTACTTGAACTCGACATGATTATATTTCAGAAAGGAAATTTTGTAATGATTGGCTTTTTCACAATCAACAGTATGATTGTCTAATTTTTCTTGACTAACAAAATAATTCAGACATATTTCGCAAATGTAATATTTTGCCCTATGTTCACTGATTTGTGATCTAACCAATCGAGAAAGATCTTCAATCCAGCAATAATGGAATTTAATGTCTGTCTGTTCGTCGTCATCGTCAATTCCCGGCGGTCCCTCGTAATCATTTAATTTCACAGAGTATTCATTTTGAATCATGAGTAGGTGGACATGTCGAGCCAATTTTTCCTTTGTATGTCTCGTCGGTATAGTTGTGAAAAATGTATGTCCGTCATCGTCATCGATATTCGCTGATGATTTAACCGACTCTAAAATATATACGTTCACCGAAATAATGTTAAGTTTTTCGAATTTTGAAATTTGGTCAAGAGTTATGGGAAATTCCAACCCTCCATATTCAGTACGGTCGACCAATGAGGGTATTTTGATGTACGCTCTGTATTTACTTTAACGGGGTACAGAGCTGACACGACCGCCCATCCGAAACAATTGTTGTCGTCGGTATTACGCACGTTAATACAAGCCTGTTTGCTACCAATCGATTGTGGAAGTTTGATGAAGGATGAACCCCTTTGACCAAACCCGATTGATTGATATTCACTTCCAAGTTTACGATTTCTTGTAATGCCCACCCGCTTTCTTTCCCGAAAAATTCCTCTAATTTATTGCCCAACTTATATACAACATATTCCTGAATTAATCTGTTCCCCTATCAATTTTTTGGTTTTTAGTATTGAGATATTTCAAATCAAGTTTCTCCTCATCCAAGCCCATTTTGACGAATTTCCCGCAAAAACAAGTATTAACCCTAAGCATGGGGAACTTTTTCAACATGTTATTGATTCTACGTTTGAAAATGCTGAAGGCGCCTTTGAAAAATTTAATGGTATCTTTATGTGTCAAATTTATTATAACCCCTGTAGGAGCTCGTTCCCGGAACGTCGACTTCAAATCTTCCCAAATGGCTCGGCTTTTAAGATTTTCCTGGCAGCCAACCCCTGACCCTCCACCCCTGAAGTTTCGATGAAATAACGACATGTTTTGAAATGCCCCAAATTTGTTTCCAATTTTCCCAATATTCCAATGGAACTTTTGGCAGAAATGTTGATGCCCCCTGTACAAAGCCGAATACTTTATGTTAAATGTTTTGGCCATGATTGGCGTTTCATTGGACTGGATTTTTGTTCAAGAAGTTTTTGAGCCTCCCTGTATTTAATAATCATCTCATCGCTGGGAGCGGCAATTTGCTCAGAATTCATGGTTATTTGAAAAACGAGAAAAATGAATGCTTATTCACGAACAAAATACATATTATATTTTTTTACCTCTCTCTCTCACCTTGATTTAATGAAATCGAATACAGCCATCCCAGTTGTCGCCGTCGTGGTGGATGGCCTTAGTTTTTAATGATGATGATGGATGGACTTAGTAGTGAATGAATTCAAAGACAGGTGTCTTCGTCGTGGATGGCTTCACAATTATTGAATAGTCTCGAGGTTCGAACTGTAACACCTCGAAAACCCTCCCAGGTAGGAAGACTGATTTGGTTTCCAAATCGGCTACTATTGTGTCCCCGTACTTCGTTTCAACCACTCTCAATTTCTCGATTAGCATAGGCTTGTTTAGCGGCAATGTTGATAGAGTCACGGTTTCCTTGCAGCTACTGCTCGCAACAGTGTTTATTCCTGCAAGATTCATCTATAATAAATAGACAATCCCCTAACATTTTTTGAGGAAGAGAAAATGTTTTTTGAAAAGAAAAAGAAGTAAAAAAAAAACATTTATTTGGAAAAAAATGAGAAAAAAATCCTTCCCGTAAACAAATAAAAAAATCCACACCCTCGATATATGAAGAAATGTTTGAATAAAAAAAAACTCAAAGTGCCTTTTTGACATACAAAAAAAAGGTTTTGAAGAAAACAAATTTTTGAAAAAAAAGTACAACAATAAAATAAATACTTACGTTTTTTAGATGTTTGGTTTGGTAGATGCACACACAAACTCAGAGAGCGAGAGAGAGCACTGAACAGAACGTTGTTTACAGTTCAGAGGACAGAGGAAGAATGAACCAGACGGTGGAGATCGGTCATGTACACCAATTCTCTACTGCGCAATTTGAAAACTGCTAACTCGACAAAATTCTCAGAACTGGCATAATATGATGCAATAATTTGACCTTGAATATACAAAAATATCCCACGGATCGAACGATTTAATTCTCAGAATTGCGTCTTTATTATTTATAAGAATTGCTTGTTTACTGCGAATTCTCACAGATCGGGATGAACACCTGCAACCTTATCTCAATTAATGTAAACAAACCGCAATGTACAAACTCCTCCAAAGGATGACGATATCTGGTCGCTTAAATAAACAACTGATAACGAAAGTGCTGACGTTGATAACGGCCAATGCTCAGATTCCTGCATCGACTTGTTGGTTGAATCATGGCCGCCGCATCATCGGTCATAAACACTGGTGACTCCTTCCACTTCCCAAAATGATCGCCGACATTCACTTCCTCGATTTAACAAAAAGGCTATTGGACGACGATGGCCGACCATTATCGTATGACGGATGACTAATGTGGCTAACGGACGGTCCCACCCACTCCCATTTCAATATGGCTGCTGCTGCTCGGCTATTGGATAGCGGTTGACAGCTATCACCCCTGACACGACCTATCACAGCTTTTCCTACCCCCACTCTCAATCACACACTCCCATCCACAACATGGCTGCCACCATTGCGACCAATCACAGTCCACTCCCCCAGATTTTTTCCTGCCCACACACACACCCACCCCACCCACTCATAAACCGACAACCGCCATTTTTCACTGAACTCCTCCTACAATGAACCGCCTATGACCACCACCATCATCCAAACTGCCGCCTTCGCCAAAAACCATCCCCTCATCGCATTCGCCAAAACCCACCCCTAAGGGTAGCAAAATGGGGAATGAATTCGAATCCCCATAGTCTATCTACTGACATCTTTCTTTTGGAATTGTGAAACTTCTTGATTTGTGATTTTTGCCATCTCGAAGGAATACTATCAAAAACCGGCCATTATCTTCCACGTCTTCCAAAGTCAGACGAATCAAGTCATCTCTTCGGCAGGCACCAAATATGCCAAATATTAAAATTACTTCACTCAATAACAACTTCTCGTCTGGTGCTTCGAGTATGAATTTGTCGATTTGGTCAGCAGTTAACACTCTGGACTTTTTTGGTGTGTAACCAACACTTTCCCGTTTGAGAAATGTAGTAGTTTTTGGTAAATTATTAACATTTACATTTTCTTTTACTGCCAGACAACTTTCTAACATTGATAATTGACTCCATAATGTTGAAGCTTTCATGGATTTGCTTCCTTCTGACAAATAAACGAGAAGAATATCATCACTTACATTTATAACTTTCTTTTGTTGGCGCCAGTTGCAAAATAGACGATACTGGTTTTCATATCTCTAACGTGACTTTTTGGGCAGTAATTCTGCACTTACTTTTGCCGCTTCACGTGATATTTCTTTCTCCGGTGGAATAATTTTTAAATATTTCCACTAAAAATATCCAAATGTTGTCATAAAACAAGCGTTATTTACCCCGTTGCCAAGGAAATATAGACAATCGATTTCTAGAAAACTGTCAATAACATATTATTTTATTTTGACACGTAAGTAGGCAGCTAATGACACTAGCGCACCGTAAAGTTTTCAGGTAGGTATAATGAAAAACTTTTTTCCTGAAAAATTTACAATGACTGGAGTGTGGTAATCAATAGTTATATTACAAGTGATGGATATTTTGGTGAGTATATATTGACATTTTGTGTCAGTATTGTTCTAGATATTCACGAGACCAAATTTTTTTGGTCGAGTGGCATTTTTCCAATAATATTGTCGGAAAAATATCAAAGTGTAATCTATCCACTAGTGGTATATTACTGGATTATATTACGAGCTAGCTATTACAAACATACAATTAAAAAAACTGGTGTTACTTTCTCTACGTTTTTTCGAATTACTCCTAAGGAAGTGTTTCCGAAACGGTCGGACATAATTTTTGATTTGACACTGACTTGGACATCATTTGAAAGTGACTGAATTATTTTGATAGGTTTGCTGTAAACAATGGTAGGTAAATACCTGTTATATAGCGAGTAGCGTGCATACTCGGGGGGCCGTAATGAGTTAAAACCAACGAAAATAGAACGACTGCGCTATTTTATTTTCTTAAGGTTTCCGCCCGTCCGTCCGTCCGTCCGTCCGTCCGTCCGTCCGTCCGTCCGTCGTCCGTGCGTCCGTCCGTCCATCCGTTCGTTCGTTCGTTCGTTCGTTCGTTCGTTCGTTCGTTCGTTCGTTCGTTCGTTCGTTCGTTCGTTCGTTCGTTCGTTCATTCGTTCGTTCGTTCGTTCGTTCCTTCGTTCGTTCGTTCGTTCGTTCGTTCGTTCGTTCGTTCGTTCGTTCGTCCGTCCGTCCGTCCGTCCGTCCGTCCGTCCGTCCGTCCGTCCGTCCGTCCGTCCGTCCGTCCGTCCGTTCGTTCGTTCGTTCGTTCGTTCGTTCGTTCGTTCGTTCGTTCGTTCGTTCGTTCGTTCGTTCGTTCGTTCGTTCGTTCGTTCGTTCGTTCGTTCGTTCGTTTTTCGTTCGTTGTTCGTTCGTTCGTTCGTTCGTTCGTTCGTTCGTTCGTTCGTGTTCGTTCGTTCGTTCGTTCGTTCGTTCGTTCGTTCGTTCGTTCGTTCGTTCGTTCGTTCGTTCGTTCGTTCGTTCGTTCGTTCGTTCGATGAACTGTGTGATTAAGGTGCGATTCGATTCAAAATTGGTATGTGGGGTTTTCGGGGTCGGAGATTATGGAATTTCTGTCGAAATTCATGAATTTAAAACGGCGGCCTCAACATGGAGAACGAGTTTTGTGATTATGGGTCGATTCGATTCAGAGTTGGTATGGTTTTTGGTGTCGGATATTATGAATTTGTTGTCAAAATTCATAGATTGGAGATGGCGGCTCCAAGGCGGACGAGTTTTGTGATTATAGTCCAATTTCATAATCGAAGCACTTTTCGTCAGTGCACAGCTCTGCACTGAATCCGGTCCACCGTAGATATATCCCACACAAAAATAGAAATCTGGTTCCAAATCATCCGTCCTCGTATCTCTCTGTGGTCTTCAGTAATCTGTCCTATGGAAAATACATTGATTAAAAAATTTTAAGATATTGAGTGCTTAAAAAATTATAGTGGTTTCAGAAGAATAGGAAAAAATGAATCCATTCATGGAAATCCCCTCGGGTGAAGAAAATGAAATTATGTTGCGCATCTCCCATTCCTTCCATTCATCTCAATTGAACTGCAATATCAGAAAAAAATGATTTATTTGGTGGGATGGGAAAACTCGAATAACCAAAACACAGTAGTACGGTTGAAGGAACGCTCCTCAGGAATATTTGTGGAGGGCAATGAAAAGGAGATACCGTGTTTCAGAACTAGAAAAATAATTCTTCCGGATCGAAATTCAGAAACTGGCAAAGTGCCATGATAATTGTCGCCAGAAAAAAACTTGCCCTCAAATTCCCTCCGCTTATCTTTTTGTTCCTTGCTGGAAATGAATATCTTGGAAAATATGAATGGAAAAAATTGAAGTGTAACATTAGTCAATATTTCTTGTTTTTGGGATTCAGTTGAGTGCAATGCCTCATCCATACTTCTACTTGAAAATACTACATCAGGAAAACTGAGACAGATATTGAAAATTAACAAATCTATCGGACAGATGTATTTGAAAAAAATATTGACGAACCGATGCGTATCTAGCAAAAACAAGTCTTTTATGAAACGTACTTCTACTCTTCGCGAACTAACAAAAATTAAAACGGTACCTCACTGATGTCTACGGTTCAGTTAGAATGAGACGGACTTATCCTTCACAAAAGAACTTGCTAGGCTAGGCTGATTGAGCTCCAGATAGACACTATGTCCCCATTGAAGGTAAGCTATCGATAGATGAGTCGCATTCATTTATTTGTTCCATCAGCAGTAACCTTATCTGAAACAAGTCTATGGAAAAAAAATGAGAATAATTTTAAGAAACAGTGTTCTCTTGGAGACGTGTCTCCTGAATTCATAGAAAAAATGAAAACCAATGATTATTTGACCTCTTGAAGTGTCTTCCATGACCTTATGAATTCAATTCTGGCTCCCGAAATGTAAACTTTCACCTATGAAATCCACTCATATTTTCTATATCCTATTTAATCCATCGTAAACTATAAAAACCGTTAGACATACTTTTATTGCTGTGTTCTCAATGTTAATTCATAATTAGATTACGCCATAATATTTTTGGGTGGGCATAATTTTTTTAAATTTTTTTCGAATTGGTTCATTTCCTCGATAGGTGACCGCCTTTTGGATAAAAAATATACAAAAAAATATTTTGTACAAGCGGAATACATATAACTATATTGAAAAAATGCTTATTCTTTCCAGAAAAATAGAAAAAAAAACAAGATTAGATTCGTACTCGAGACCTTTTGAAGTAAGGGTAGAATGTTCATGGTACTAATGGACACACTAATGAGATAAGCATATATGAATATAAAACTTGCAAGTTCTTTCGAACTTTGCGCATCTATTACTTCTATATTACTCGGCAGTCAGTTTCTATCATGTAATTTCAGGCATTGGCAATTATAAGAGTATACTAGGAGGTGAGAAATTATCTTTCAAAAATCACATAGGTTTTCGGTAGCTGGCTGTCTATGAAATAAACTTAATTTGACAATTGGGGCAGGTGATTTACGAACCGTTATCAGAAAGTATATTAATGGATTTCGATGTTATCTCTGTTGAGAATTATCTTAAACAAAACATTACTGACATGATTTGTTGAAAATATGAACAGGATGTTCATGAAATCTGATTTTATGAACATCCTGTTCGTATTTTCAACAAATCAATCTATCATACCCCATGACAAGTTTTAATGTCAAAAAACACTATCAGAGTGTCTCTGCAAAAAAAATGATTCTAACTTTTCCATCTTTGCAAAGTGAGATTGCTTCTTGAAAATGTGTTTCCCATTTCTTCCAGTCTTCCTGAGGATCGTGGAAGCGTGAAATAGATTTTCGTCGACAAAAAGGTATTGAAGACCTAGTGAATGCGATGCCTCTCTTGCGTAAATGTTACGAATGATTTCTGGTGAGTACTCTCTTTTGGAAAACATTCTTCTTTGCCTCATTCATCTTTATGAATTCTCAATTAAGACTAGAAAATCAGATTACTATATGAATAAAACTGCAAATTTTCAATTTTAGATTTTTTGAGTTAAGGTCTTTTCAGAATATCTATCAGATGTAGTTCAATGTCCAGCGTGGCTTCAGCCGGGAAAGTAGTTGTTTTCTGTTGATCATTCACAAAAAATAACTTAATTTTTATCGTGGATTTTTCGATTCACAGCAAAATCTTTCTATTCAATATTCAATTGAGAATTTTTCCGTTTTCATTATTGACATATTGTAAATTCTCTTAGTATATGATGCATACATAATTGTACCATAGTACCTTTTTTTCATTTCATATCGCAAAGTTATGATTTTTTGAAAACCTCAACTGGAAAAATAATCATAAAACATCCTCAGTAAGGTCTTTCTCTTCCGTGTTCCAAGTATTATATACCTATCGTAATATTAATATATAGAAAATACAATACATGGAATATGTATGGACTAGGTATATCTGTAATCATAGACTCAGTTTGGTAACTGCAAATCGTAATTAATTCATCTAGGAATTTAATATTCCGAAATAATTGATACTATAGCGAATAATTGTTAAAGTTATTTATTAAAGAAAAAATGGGTTACCTATTTTACTCAAAAATAGGAAATTAATTCAGTCTGACTCATAAATACATCCTGTATATCCTGGACTATTATTCAATGCATCTCTCATCAATTCCCACTGTTACTTTTCCACTTTTGGCCTGCACCAACGAACCATCCTCTGTTTGAAGTAAAATTATTTCTTTTAATCCGCCTAATAATATATCAACTTTTAAAAAAAATCTGTTGAGTGCCAGTATCTCAACTCAAAGATTACTTCAACATTTCAATCCAATAAAAAGTTAACTTCAACTAGGTAGCTTGCGATACACTGAATCTGCAACTTCCACGCACCTTGTTGAACTGCGAGAATGCATACTTTAAATCTATTTTCAATATTCAAATAATTGCAATCCATCTATTTCAAAACCTCACATAGTCTGGTAGACAGTCATACTAAAATGTATCTATCTGAGAACATTTTCTAAACAATTCCCAATCATATACTTAGAGACAGTTCCATCCGCGTTGGTTGAGCCGTATTGAAAATGAAACGCACAATTCCCAATCATATAAAGAAAGTTTAATCCTCGTTGGTTGATCCGTATTGAAAATATAACGCACATATAAATATCTTTCATCATGTCTTGCTTCGTAGCTTGAACTAATAGAGATTTGAAAACCATCTAATGGATAGTTATGTCCTCATTTCCAATTCACCGTGGCTCTTTTAGCAAATAAACTCTTTGAATATATTTCACTCAAAGTTACACAACGAGCTATAAAACAAAATGGCCGAAGGTCTAATGGGTCGATGGAGGGACGAATGAGGAGGGAAATAAATTGTTTGGTGTGGACGGCTGCAACAGATATGTGGGCAACCGACGTCAGCAACGTCCCTAGCAATCACAGTAATGTCGAAAGCATGTCGCAGCGCCAGCCAACTGTTTTTAATCTCCCGTCGAGAACCACATAAGAGATACTGGGTGGCTCTCTGAGAAACAAATCAACTTGTCTGCGAACAGAAATGCACTCACTTGGGATTATTGATACAATCGACATTCGGTAATATTGATATGAAATTGAAAATAATATCGTTACAAGGATCATTGACAGTCATATTGGATATATTAACGTATCCGCCATTCCATAATTTAGATATTTGCCAATTTCAGGTAGTCTGTGATAACGCCGTGGAAACGTTTTCCTCGTGCTTTTTTTCAGAATGCTATTTTTTCACAAAATAGCTTTTAAATAATAATGTTTTATATAATTTCAAGTTCTGATATTTTGAAATGCTTCACACTATTCCAATTATCCAATGGACTTGAAATCAATTATGTGAATATGGGCCGCATGAAAATACATGTCAAAAGTTTTATATCAGAAGTACTCGAAATTTGATATAGCGGTTTCTGGCATTGGAGATAATTATCTTTTGGTTGAAAGTCAAGGAATGAAGATGGTGGACGAATGATTTCTTGCCCATATCTATTAGGCGTATTAATAAACGCGGTGTTTGGATTTGAAGTATTCAATCTGGCGTCTCGAAAATGACAGATGGATTTTAATATGGGTAGATTATGAACTCTAACTCCAGAATTCAGCAAACTCACAAAATATATCTGAATGAAAATAAAAAATCAATCAAGCTTTCCCAACATAGCACGTAATGTGTACATGGAATGAACATCCAATGGACGTACAGGAGGGGGATATAAAAAATGTACAACCAATGAATCTCAAATGTAGACATCATTTGGAAAAACCTCAATAACATACAATAGATCAACAAAAATACAGGGTGTCATGTATCTTCTTGCCCAACCACTAACAGTTGATCGAAAAATAAAGTATTTTTTCTTTGAAATTTTACGATCAAAGCCTTTTTCATTTCACCTCGGACATATCTGCGTTTCCTTGACCAATATCAACAGTTTTCTTTTTGGCAGTGAAAGTAGTACTGGAGCTACATCGTAGTACCGTAGCAGGAAACGTAGATACTGTTCCGTTCATTTTAGGTTGTGCTTGAGACCGTGGAAAACACCACAAGCCTTTTTCTGTCCCCCTCTTGCACCTACCAAGAACTTGGTGCAACAAGCTTTTTCTGGTTATGTTTAATGTCTATGTTTGAATGGAATTCACAGATTGTAACAACTGATATTGTAATCCGTGGTAGCATCCCCTACAAAACGAAATGAATAAAGGGCAACTGAAAATAGAGAGTAACAAATAAATAAAAAAAAGATTAAAAAAAAAGGATTTTGATCGTGCCCTATCAGGCGTGATCAAAATTGAGTACCTAGAAAATGTCTGGAAATGTATAGTTTATTTTTTTGATCACCAATGATCGAAATTATTATTTATCGATTGAGCTTTTCAAAATACTCCAGAAACAATTAAAGAGCATAAAAAAAGGAAATGTCATTAATGAATAGGAAACACGCATGTGCCTCTTTTCAAAAATATTTTTATATGCACTTGAAGATTACCACCTAGAAAGATCATCATCAAATTCAGAAATCAAAAAAAAATTCAATATTTTTCTTAATTCGAAATTGAAAACGCCAATTTTTTCATCACATTCCAAAACGTACTCCTAGCGCCTCTGATGGTCGTCAACCATGATTATGTCTGTCACAGTTTTTATGTTGTACTGATATTTTCATTATCATAGGATGAGTTTATGTTTGGGTTGTTTTGAAACAACCTCAATTGGCGCTAGTGTTTGGAGAAGTTATTCAAGTGAAGAGTTTGAATTGGGGAGCACCCTTGAATTTGAAAATGTCTGTCAAATTTTGCGATTTGAGATTTTATTTTCACAAAATGTTATTTTTGAAGACCGAACTGATGCAAAAAAAGAGTAAAATCACGCGTGTTAGTGGTAACTATACCACTACGAGCTCAGTTCAAGGTCAAAAGCTGCGCTCCTAGTGGTACAGGGTTTTGGCAGATGCACCGGGTTCTGGGGACCGCCACTGGGTTGTTATCGTCACTGCGGCGAGCGGTCTGTAACCAGATTTTAAGATCAGTCTCTCACATAAGGTGATGACGAGTATTTCTTTTGCAAGCACAAATTTTCCACCAGCAATTACCAAAAGATAACCACTTCCTCAAAGTACAACTCCACTCGACCCTCTTAGCGACGCGCTACATCAACATTTACACTTTTTTTCCAAGTTTGACTTTGACAACCAACGGTAAGTTACTGCAAATTTTATAAGGAAAAAGACAGAAGGTATAAATGTATATCGATATATCATCTAATAACCCAAAGGTATACTCAACTCAATAATAGACGAGTACTAAGCCAAAAAAATACTCATGAAAGAAAAATTGTCTTAGGCGGCTCTCACAGAGCCCTAAGAAAAGAATCAAAGGTTGGAATGTTTCCTGTCAGTGGACAGTTTTGAGACTGTTACTCAACATCTGGCAGATGCCATGATGAGAGTATTTTTAGGTCCCTCTCACAGAGCCCTAATAATATAGATCTATGGTGGAAATGTATTCTGACAGTGGCCAGTCATAAGACTTTCACTCATCATGGGAGAGAATTCTCAGGCGCCTCTCACAGAGCCCTAATATATCGATACTATTACAGGAAAAGGAAAGGTTAAGAAGGAATATGCCCTCTAACAGAAGATAAAAGACAGATAGTTAGTCGCCTGAACCTTCGGACTGAACACAAAAATATTCTTCATCAGATAAGTAGGAATCATTATCAACAAAAGCTGATTTTATATCCTTAACATGCCAACGTCCTGAATCTTTGTCATCGATGTCTTTGAGCTCGTAAACCGAGTTGGAAATTACTGTGGAGATAATGCAAGGTATACATTTGGGAGCCAATTTTTCGAAATAATTATTAAGAGCTGAAAAAAGAGTCATATTTGAAATTTCAGCTCCCATTTTCTCAAGTTATACTGACGAGCATTACTAATATAAGTTTGATGTAACTTTTTACGGAAACCAACAAAAATTTTTGGAAGTTTTCGAATATCATCAATTTGCTGTGATTTCTCAGTGATAGTGAGAATGTTATTTTCATTTTCTGAAATTTTGCCATGAAAATCTCCTGTGGCAGGAACGTTTCTATCAAAATTCAAGAAAGCTTTAGAATACTCATTAACATCATGTTTGGCTAATCTGATATCTTGAGCAACTTCATGGATAGATGAATTCCACGATTCATGATTCTCATGAATATAAGAGCGAATGGATGTGACTTTATTAGCTCTTTGATCGAAATTAACTTGAGGATGATATTTGGCATTATATCAAATATTTTGAACTCGATAATCTTCCATTAACTTTTCAAATTATTTGCTAACAAATTGGCTTTCATTGTCCACCATAAACATTTCGGGAACATGGTAGATAAGGAAAAAATCATTCTCAATGAATTATACGATATTCTTAGAGAGATTAGAGGATGAACTGGGATATATTTGGTAAACCAGTCTACAACGACCAAGACATATTGGTTACCATTTTTGGACCTAGGATGAGGACCTAACAAATCTGTAGAGGCACACTGGTAAGGAAAGTCTACGTTTTTGTAAGATTCCATATGACCAGCTTGAGGTGAATTCGAACTCTCACAAGCAATACAAACAGGATATTTTTTAACATACCTGTAGATATCTTCACGAATTTTTAGCCAGTTACATTATTCTAAGATACGAGAAAAGGTTTTAGATAATCCTAAATGCGCAGCAGTTTCATTATCATGATGGAATTTGAAAATTTTCGGTCGATTGGCAGAAGGCACGACAATTTTTAATTCAGTTAGAATACTAACAAGATTATGGTGGGAGAACATATGCTTATAGATAATACTATTTTCCACACGGAAAGAGGAATATGCTTCTGGGTTGTCCGAAATTTTGGCAAACAGAACGGGATACGGCATCTGCCACCATATTTGAGGAACCTTTACGATGCTTCATAGTTGAGTCAAAATGAGATAATTTCACCGCCCAACTAGTGAAATGTTCAGAAGGGTTGGATAAATTATGGAGATAGAGAAGGGAGGCTTGGTCAGTTTCGAAAGTGAACTTGGTACCTTCGACATAACTTTTCTATATCAAAAATGACATCTAACAGTTCCTTTTCAGTAACAGTATACTCACGCTGACAACCACTAAGGGTCTTACTTGCGTAAGCCACGGGATGTCACCGTCACATTTTTTGTACAGAATCGTACCTATCCCTGTATCAGAGGCATCGCACTGAACCACAAAAACCGTTGTGAAATCACGACGAGATTTGATTCACGTGAATTCTTCTTCCGCTTCCAGAGTTCAAGTTATTGGTTGGCCTTTTTTCCGACCATGAAGATCAGATATAGGCGAACAAATAAAAGGAAAATCCTCAATAAACCGACGATATCAACTAACAAGACCTATCAAACGTTTGATTTTGGTAGTATTTTTGGGGGTTGGATAATTAACGATAGCAGAAACTCTCTCAGGGTATGTTCTTAAACCTTGATGGTCCACAACTGAACCAAGATAAACAAGAGGGGGTCTACAAAATTCACACCTATCCAAGTTAATACTAAGATTGTCGTTCTCAAGTCGTCTGAACTCTTTTTTCAAAGTTTTGATATAAAGATCGAAACTAGGAGTGGCCACGATGATATTATCAAGATAGACGAAACAGAATGGAGCCAAAGGAAGTCTAATAACGATATCCATCAAACGTACCAAAAGTTTCGGACCATTATTCAAACCGAAGGGAGAAACTGTGAATTCGGAAGGACCTCTACCATAAACTGCTCAGGGCGTCTTAGGCCTAGATGACTCCTCTAAAATAATTTGGAGAAAAACCTTGGTCAAATCAATGGAGGTTGAATACCTAGCATCCCGTAATTTATTTGAGATACTGTCAATGAGAGGCATATGATAAGTAACATTAACCGTTACTTCATCAAGCTGCCGACCATCAAAATATACCCGAAAATCACCAGAACGTTTAGGAACCAAACATAGTGGGAGATTGGAAAGGTTGAATAACCTTAAGCTTCAGCATCTCATTAATTTCTATGTTCAAATGCTCCTGCACGGTGGGAGATAAGGGATATTGACGTTGAGCAATAGGTTTGGCATCACCAGTATCTATACGGTATGTCAACAGATGAGTGCGACGGAGTGTATCAGTGACAATCAATGACTTCCTGCAGTTCTGTTTTCTGCGAACCGTTGAGTTCAGAAAATCTTTGAATGGTATTATTCACGGTACATATCGAGGATTCGACAGAATGCCTCAGATATAGCTATGAGACACTGAAGGAACTATGAGAATTTCCAAATCTTTAGCAATACCATTTAGAAAAATGAAGAGAAATATATCTGAAAAACTCCATCAGCGGTAGTGACATGGGCGATAGATTCATATTGAATATCGAACTTTCGTAAGAAACTGAAACCTGCAGAACCCCAAATACAAGAGATACTGCCAAGAATTTTCTGACCAAAAAGTTTAACATTAACATAGACGATTCTTATTAAGTTTCTTAACAGAAATAGGATTAATATTTACAGAAAATAAGATTTTTTTCAATACAGGTAGTCAATTTTGCCATTCCATTACAAAAGTTTTAAATGTTTCTGTTTGCTTTGCTTTTTTCGGTATTTTTTGGATTGGGAGTTGGCTGGTTTATTTTCTGGACTTTCGGTAACTCGACTGGTGAAGACTTCCAGGTTTTCGCCACCCTGATTCCCGTTTTTTGTCAGCCAAGTCGCAATTCCAACATCGAGAGTACAATAAGGCAGAGATATTTGTACTTGGAGAAAAATTCAGAAAAGTTTGGTGAGAAGCTGAGGAAAAACAAGTACTTGCTCCACTAAAGGGACCACTTAGATCAGGCTCCAATAAACCGGTACCATGACTGGGTGGTGCTTTTCAGCGATCAGCCTATAAGGGAGATTCTTCTGATTTTTTACACAAATCAGAAAGCTCAGACACAGTTCCAGGATATTGTGAAGCCAAGTTCAAAATGAAGAAAGGTAATAAATTTCTACGAATTTTCCTAACTCCAGTTTCTTCATTTGGTTTGTTGGTTAATCGATCAAAAAGACCGTCCATAGATGAAATTAATGAAGCTTGTGTTCTTGAACTTACTTCAAGTTCTGAGCCTTCTTCATTAGAATAAGTCCTTCTTGAGTTCTGTTACGATCTCATCCCAATTATTCAATTGACTTTTGTTATTAACCAACCATGTCCATCAGTACCCTTAGAATAAATCACAAGCAGAATGAAAGAGTTCTGTTTCTGAAACACCTCGTGCTTCTCGCAATAACTCAATTTTTTCTTAAATTGAATTAACCGATTCTTTCTGATTTGAGCGAGTTAGAAAAATCCATTTGTATGAAGCAACTGATCTATTATTAGAAAAAAATATTGCAGTATGATGAGACAGTGCAGTGCGAGTGGAACTATTTGCAAAAACTTTCAAATCGAAATCAACTTCCAATTCCAACACCATAAAATGAATTTATTTTCAACCGACGAAACCAAAAAGGAGGAGGTTCTCTAGTCGACGCGTATATATTTTTTTTATGTATGACCACGCATAACTTTTTACTGAGACTTCCGATAATTCTTTTTTCAGTGAATAGGATGTACTTTGAAGTTGGTCCCATTTGAATATAAAAGATGAAATTCACCCCTAAGAGTAGCAAAATGAAGGATATTGATCACTCACCCTCTGAATTCTGGTCCGGTAACCGATTCTATCAGGCATAACTTTGTACTGGGTTCTTCGATTTGGATGATTCTTCATTTGTTAGATGAAGTATACCTCGTAGTTGATCATATTTGAATTTCTAATGTATTTATCCACCCTTACGGGTGGAAAAATAGGGGATAATTGATTTTTCACTTGTGAACATTGGCACACATATGTAGTTGACAATGACAGATCGCTACTGTCATTACTTTTTTTCTCCTAAATCCGTCACAATCATTATATTCTATGAGAGAATAATTATACGGGGAATGTGATCACACTTCCTGAAAGTGAGCACGATGAAACTCTCAAATGAAGATAAATGGTTTTGGGTATTTCTTCCAACGGAAGAAATGACAGATAGATACATCTCTACCTAGACAAACATGACAAACACAAACGTTCAAATCGACGCCATTTTCAGTCCATTGTCTGTAATATTGTCTTCTATTTTAAACAATTGCATATTTTATGTTATTTCAAAAATATGTTTATGTTAAATCAAAAATAAAGTTTGAGTTGAATTGTTCCTATTATAGGTATCAGTTCCTAACTTTCTCAATGCAAATCGATAGTGCTAATTAATTATTGAATATTTTGCTATTAAATTACGCTTTTTATTTTCCCACACTTAATGCCACCTAAATGAAACCTTTTTTCATTTTTGTATGAACGTAGAAAAAATATTGTATGCAACTCGTGCAAAAAGTGTTAATTGCACCCGACGTGTTGTCCAACTTCACGTCGAGTACAACAAACACTTCTTACTTTTTGCCCTTGTTGAATAAATAACTATAATGAATAAGCAATTCGATAAGCGGTTACAGTTATACTCAACCAATTATTAGAGATTCTATTAGATATTCAAAAGTTATTACCTATCAGGGATAAGATTTATTCCGTCCACACTTTCGCTCCGAAGTCGAAAATCAAGAGAGAATTTCTCTCGTTTCCCGAATCACAGCTTCGAATGTGACCACACTTTCTGAAAGTGAGCACGATAAAATTCTCAAAGAAAGATAAGTGGTTTTGGATATTTCTTCCAACGGAAGAAATGACAGATAGATACATCTCTACCTAAACATATAGATATATGTACTGATATATCGACTCTATCAGTATAGAGGGTGGCGAATTTCTAACAGGTTCTCTCAAATGGATAACGATAATTTCTCAGGAGGTTGACAAATCCTCAGTCAGCACTAAGGTGCTCAAAACGTCTTCAATACAAAGAAGTAGTTAGCAGAAAGTGGATCTATGTCTGGGATACCCTCCAGATAAGAATATCACTGATGATTGTACGAGTTGAAGGGTAATCATGAAATTCAGAAAATTGTCATCAATAGGAGATTGATTACTATGTGAATAATTCACTCAGGTTGGAGCATTCATTTCCCAGAGGGAAAATGATATAATAATCTCAACAAGAAATAAATGCTTACCCTGAGAAATCGTCCGTCTGGGAAGGATGCTCCTTAGATATCACAGAATAGTGAACTCAGTTTCTCGTCTCTTAGATATCCTGGTAATAAGCATACATATTCAGTCAGGAAGGTAGAAATTGGTCCACTGAATTTATTACCACTTATCTGGTACCTGAAATTTTCATAAGCGTAGAAACTGTCTTCACAAAATAAACGTTCACAACAAGATTAACTTTGTGTTCTACGTAAGTCCTTTAGACATGCAACCCTAATTAGCGAAATACCTGAAGGATGAAAATTCAAGAAATCTTCGAAAAAAATTTGTTATTGATCAACGCAATTAGAATTTGTGATGAGTGAAAAAGTCAAGCACGACTTGTTAATTAAAATTCAAATGAAGGATAATTCCCTAATAACTCCAAAATCCATGCTTTGAGTTTTCATGGCAATTACGTGGAAATATGATTTAATTACGAAAATACGGTGATAGATATTGCAATCGAAAAATATGCAACAATTAGGCAGTTCAGAAACTCAAGGATGAGCCACGATGATGCGAACAACAGAAAATTTAAAATTTCTAACCTCTCAACACATGCCATATGATTATAATATTTGCATAGTTATAATCTCAGGTAGACGAAAAATAAGTTTTTCTACGTTCATGCAGAAAACAGAACTTTATTGAACTATATTTAGTGAAAAACCTGGTTCTTTATTGCACTAGTGCAATAAAATGTTTATTGCACTCATCTGTCATTCTACTACAGCGTTTTGTGATCATGACAAACATAAACGTTCAAATCGACGCCATTTTTAGTTCATTTTCTGTAATATTGTATTATATTTTAAACAATTGCTTATTCTATATTATTTTCAATTATATTTATTGCATGCTGGATTACGAAATTACTAGAAAATGCAATTTATCAAAAATAAAGTTTGAGTTGAATTGTTCCTAACATAGGTATTAGTTCCAAACTTTCTCAATGCAAATCGATAGTGCTAATTATTTATTAAATATTTTGCTATTAAATTACGCTTTTCATTTAACCACAGTTAGTGCCACCTAAATAAAACATTCTTTGATTTTTATATAAACGTAGAAAAAATAACTTGTGCAAAAAGTGGTTATTGCACTCGACATGTTGTCCAACTCGGCCTGACGGCCTCGCCGGACAACTTGACGTCGAGTACAATAAACACTTACTTCTTGCACTTGTTCCATGAAAAACTATAATGCATAAGCAATTCAATAAGCAGTTATAGATATACTCAACCAATTATCAGCGATTCTATCAGATATCCAAAGGTTATTACCTACCAGCGATAAGATGTTTTTTTTTGCAACCCGAGCCTGTTTTTTTTGCAACCCGAGCCTGTTTTTTTTGCAACCCGAGCCTGGTATTTTTTTCATCCATAAGACATGCATGCAAAAGAAACGAAACAACCGATTCGTTAGTTTATTCCAGTGACGCTATTTGCCCGTGACTACTGACTCAGCGCCGGTTTATTAGCCAATGGCGAAATAGTGTGAATTGATTCGACTAATAAATATATTAGGATGGAACGGAAAATTCGTCACACACCACCACAACCCGGTGTTCAAATTTGTTCAAAGAGGTTACAAATTTTTGTCAGGTAGCAAATAGAAAATAAGTATTCAAGATAGGCACAAAATAACTACTCGCTGTTCACTTCTGAAAATCTACCAAAAATTCTTTAATATTCCAAGGTGTAATAACTATAAGATATGAAATAACTAAATTTTGGAAATACCAAAAACAAATTGTTAGATAGGAATTGGCTGTTCCGAACCACAACCTGAAACATTCAACTCACCCTCTATACATGACAGGCTAAATGGGTGGAAGGAATACACAAATCAAAACCTTGTGTGAATTATAGCATTTACAGAGCTAAAGCTTCTACTCTCTGTATTCACAACAAACTAAGTGAGTTAAGGAAAACACAAATTTGAATGAATTCAAATGTGTAAATTTCAGCATTTGCTTCGCTGAAACTTCGATTCTCTGTACTAACAACAGACTAAATGAGCGAAGGAAAAGTATGGTTGAGATAAATGACGACATCCAGGCCCAGAAACCGTGTAATCGGAGCACTCCCAAATAATCCAGCCAAGGTGTCCTCGTCGCTGCAAGATGTCAGGCGCTGCATCGGTGAGGATCACCCATAATCTCTCGTCCCCAGATTATTCGAAACAATACCGATCCCATTGAATCAGGACAAGGAAGCCTTTATTCACCATATACCTGGTGAAACAAACTGGTACCAATACGAAATATAACCAATTTTGGTTAAGCCAGTTGTCACCTACAACTGGAGTAACTCTAGTGTCACCAAATTGAAATTGAACTTATGGTTCACGAAACAAAATGACAAAAAGGTACCGAATTGTTCCCATTCTTCAGTCTAAACAAATCTAGGGAGCTAAAGTCCGCACAGTAGCTACACCCAGCCGTCACTCAACTCCTAAAGTCATGATCGCCCGTAGACTCACGGCCAGCCAAATGTAACCCCCCAATACGTTTCCTTCCAAAAATTCGGTCGAACAAATTAAACCGCATGGCTGAACTATGTTCGCGCCCAACGAAAGTTGGGACATGTCCTCGATAGCTGAGCGGTTAGAGTATATGTCTAGAAAACATATGGTCGTGGGTTCGACTCCCACTTGAGGATGCTTTTTTTCTTCAATTTAATGATCTGTCCATTATGCCACAATTTCCATTTTTATGATTTCTCTCGGACAATAACTTCCCACTTTCACATTATACCAAATCTTTCAAACTCAATAATCTTCCATTAACTTTTTAAATTATCTGCCAACAAATTGGCTTCCATTGTCCGCAATACAAATTCAAGGTACACCGGAGATGAGGAATACATTACTCTCAATTAATTTTACGATATTTTCTGCGATAGCTTCAGACATATGATGAACTAAGACATATTTACTGAACAGTCTACAATGACCAAGACATATTGTTCACCATTTTCGGATCTAGGTTGAGAACCTAACAAATCTGCAGAGACAAACTGGAAAGGGAAATTTACGTTTTTGTAAAATCCCATATGACCAGCTTGAGGTAAATTCGAACTCTCACAATCAGCACAAACAGCACATTTTTTAACATACTTTTAGACATCTTTACAAATTTCTGGCCAGTACTTTATTTCTAAGATACTATAAATGGTTTTAGAAATTCCTATATGCACAGCAGTTTCATTATCATGATAGAGTTTGAAAATTCCCGTCGATCAGCAGAAGGCAATATATCTTATTAATGATTCACAACCTGCCTAATGCATATGGCTTACTCTTTTCCATTTGGTTGCCTAGTAAACAACAAAATAAACGGCAAAAAAAATTTGAAATAACGTATCGATGTACTGCTTGAAATGGATTTCGATGAAAATAATGGGCTTCGATTATTCGCAAACGCATCAAGCTGTTGAACGCATTAAATTTGCAAAATTGCCGTCGATTTGTTTACAACTCGTGAAGGATAAAAACTCCGCGTTATTATGAATTATTTTTGTGTTGAGTACTATAAAGCTGACTTCATCTATCAGTCCTGACTTTATCTACCAGTTTGAATATAACGAGGTTCATTTGTTGAAGTGAAATTGACCTCATTTTGAATTTGAATACGTATCACCAGTAGACTTTTTTTTTCTCAAATGGGGGCGGAAACCACATGGCACCTGAGCCCTAGTTTCAATCGATCGAGTAGTGTCGGGCGCTACTCCGACTAAAACCCCCCGTATGCCCCCTAACACTCTGGCATCGTCATTAGACTTTCTTCACGAATGTTGGATGGTCTTCTTTTTCCCTCCGGTTCCCCTATCTCCTTTCTACGCTCTGGGCGGCTCTCTCTTCCTCATTTCCCAGTTTTCCTTCGACTCATTATCCCCGTCATGTTGTCCGGGTTTATTGTCTCTCCCAGTAACTGTGTCAGCTCTGTTTGTGAGTCCTCCCATCTGGGGCAGTCGGGAGTGTCTTCCTCTCTGCAGTATCGGCAATTTGCGTTGATCGTCTTCTTGATCTTGCGTGTATGTGAGCCAAAGGAGCCGTGTCCTGTCAGGGCCTGTGTTAGAAAATATTCCAGCCTCCTATGTTCGCACGCGCAGGTCTGGGATCAGCCTCTTTGTCCACTGCCCCGTCAGTTCGTTTTCCCTCCATAGGTTTGCCACCTCTCTAGAGTGTCCTGCCTACCCCTCTTTTTGTCACTCTCAAGGTGCCCGTTACCATTCTTGTACAGGGTATTTCTCTCCTCCATTAGTCTGCCTATAGGTGGATTCCCTGTAACCACCTGTATTGCCTTCGTCCAAGCCGTCCGATAGGCGCTCGCCACTCTGAGTAGCATCCTCCGCTACAACGACTCCAGCCTCTTTCTGTAGGTTTCCACTCTCATTGCCGCATGCCATACTCCGTACAGCAATATAGACTGGACCACTCCGTTCAGCATTTCCCTCTTGGCGCTTCCCGGCCCCCTATGTTCGGCATCACTCTAGACAGCCTTTTTCGACACCTTTTTGATGTGCTCCTCGAAGCTCCGTCGAGGGTTAATCACCAGTAGCGTGAAATGAATGTTGATAGGATTCCAAGACTTTTTTTGTTCATTTCTCAGAAACATTGTGGAATGCCATTTGGCTTAGGATTAACCTTGAAATTTGAATATCGTATTTTGTTGCAAAACACATACATACCTGAGTTTATTTTCTCCTGCTTTTTGTCTAGACGTACCGTTTGCGTTTATCCACCCCATTCGATTTTGCAGCGATCGGTAATTCCATTGTACCGAGTGATTTAACTGCAAAGTTATCAAAATTAAATTTGAATGATTCTTTAACATTTTGTCAGTAGTGATACTATACCGGTACGGTGACCGCATGCTCAGTCTTACCTCATCTACGAGTTTTGTACGTGGACGGGGTCTCGGCTGGGTTAGCTTTCACGTGGAGGATGTTCTACTTTTGGTTACGTTAGGTGGGGTGTAGGTAAGGTGTAGGTTAGGTAAGGTGTAGGTTAGGTTAGATAAAGTCAGATCTACGTTAGGTAAGGTTCAATCAAAAGAAGTATTGACCAAAATCAACGAGGTGCATTGGAGAAGTTATCTCTTGACATTGAGTGGGAAACATGGATGCAATCTATAATTGAGTGGATTAAATATGGCAGCAACTTGTCATTGTGTAGAAAATAACATGGCCGCAATCTGTCTCTTGTCATTCAGTAGACATGTAGAATGAAATGATCAAGTGGGAGTAAGGTTCTGAGCATTCCGAAACATGACAAGTATGAGTAGATTCTGAGCATTGTACCATCGCAAATATATGCATACACATCAATTTTCATACATGATGTCTGAAAAAAGTCAACATCTCCGATTCAGGTAATTGTCAACGAGCTAACGTGAATCGATGTATTTGAAATATCATCACACTTGGAACACGATTCAAAGAATAACAATTTTGGTTCAAGCTTCAACATAGCGAATGAGGTGTCAAATTCAAAGGGAGAACCAATACGAGTAGATTCAATATTCATGAGTTTTCGCCCTCCAACTCTATCATAAGAAGAAAAATCACGGTTGGAATGTTCGAAATTACGTGTAATAACAAAATCTCCTAGAAATTGCTAATCACGTCATGGAATTATACCAAAATTCTCCAAAATCTCAAAAACCAGAACTAACGTGGTAGGTCTTTGTGATTCTAGAGACCAGCAAACCACACCCACAGCTGATTGAGGATTTTTAGAGGCACTGTTGAATAGTATCCCCGGAAAATCTAATATTATATTAACAGGTGATCTGAATATAAATTTCAATGACACACACTGTAATATTAGGAATTCACTTATAAATTTTCTTACTGCATTTAATCTGAACATGCACGTGGAATCTGGTACCAGAATCTCTCAATATTCCAGTACTACTATTGACTATGTTTGCAGCAATAAATAATCTCAATATATCACATGTTCTGCGGTGCCTGCCGGTTTGTCTGACCATGAGGCCGTTCATTGCGTTGTAAAAAAATATCGAGGCAAACAGAGAAAGTGAGAAATTCAGGTATGGCCGTCTCTACTCTGGATCGAACTATAATATGAAATACTAACAAATTAATTGGGATTAACTTTGAAAGAACCATTCGATAAAATGCTTTTGGTGAATTTCGATGAGGCATTCCCTATCTAAAGAATTAGAAATAGAAAGAGAAAGAAATTATTGAAAATTGGAATCAAAATTCCAACAGGAAATTACGAGCACTACATCATATAAGGAAATACACAAATGGAGTTTTTTCCACAACAACTACAATAAATACAGATCAATTTATCGGAAGCTAATAAAACTTGCGGAAGACAAATATTACCAAAATAGAACTGAAGGCTGGTAATGAGCTGAAGGAGAGTTGGTCAATAATTAATGAACTCTGGAGACAGGGTAGAATCTGAAATCATTCCAGATACTCTCAACGGTTACTACTGCTCGATTGCAGACCCTCTGAGAGAGAATATAAGAATTCCCTATGATCCACTGGTTAATTGGAACCATAGTACTGTTGATCAAAACCTTGTGATGTACGATACCAACATCGATGTAATTATATGCAGTATGGAGAATCAAACCACTTCCACCATCTGGAATAGACGAAATGTACAGAATAATTTTTAGAAACCTTCCTTTAAACGCACTCAGTTGGTTAGCAGCTCTGATAAATGAGTCCTTTCGCTGGGTCATTTTTCTATCTCTCTTAAAAACATATTTGGTGATACCTCTGCATAAAGGTGCTGATAAGAACTCTCCCTCGGATTTGAGACCCATTCCTCTCATTCCAACACTGTCAAAAATAATTGATAATTAGTCAAGAATAGATTGAACAACTTCTTCAACTACAATATATTGAGTATCCAACAGTTTGGATTCCAAAATAATAAAAGCACTAATGATGCTATGTTTCCTCTTCTATTTAAACTATACAGCGATATCAATAGTGGCGAGGTGGATGCGGCAGTATTTTGTGATTTGTCCAAGGCATTTAACGAAATACTGTTGCGGAAACTGCACTGCTACGGAATATGATATAATGCAGATATATGGTTTGAATCATATTTATCAGATCGAACGCAGATAGTAAAAACAAAATCAACCTCCAATATTGCAAATATGCATTTTGGGATGCCTCAATCCTTGGTCCCATTCTGTTTTTGCTGATTTGACAGCCCTAGATATATCAGGAAAATTCACCCGCTTCGCTGATCATACTACTATTTTATGGCACAGTAACGATGAAACTGATCTACATCGGATAATCAGCAATGACATACAAATAGTGGAAAAGTAGTGCGACTCAAATCTTTTCACATTCAACACATCCAGAACCAATATAGTTTCATTCAGATGCACAATTGGAGACATATCCCTAAAAACTGAAATGATTGAAAAAAATTATCTGAATTTTTGGGGCTATACACTGATTGTGGACTAAAATTCAATGCTCATATAAACAAGCTCAAAAAAGTTATCATCTGGTTGTTATGCCGTCAGAATGGCATGATATAAGTTGGGATATTTGGCTGCAAAATCATTGTATTATGCTTCAATAGACTCGTAACTAAGGTATGGCATTCCATTTTGGGAAGCATATGATAGTTTCTCTCTACAGAGTGCCTTTGTTCAACAAGAACGTGCTCTGAGAAGCCTATGCAAACTAAAATTCGAGACTCATGCTGAGCAGACTTCACTTCAAAAATCACAAAATACTGTCTGTCATATCCATATATATATATATATATATATATATATATATATATATATATATATATATATATATATATATATATATATATATATATATATATATATATATATATATATATGAAAAGCATCAAATTATAGATGGTGACACCTATAATCTGTGCGGTGAAGCTTAGACCTGTTATCGTGGAATTTAATGACACGTAATTTCGTGCACATTATCTTTTTCCCTATATATATATATATATATATATATATATATATATATATATATATATATATATATATATATATATATATATAATGGCAGCAGTATGCCTCATACACAAAAACAAATTTAATTTTTATAGAGTAACACTTATTCTACCCGACAAAATCAACATTTAAAACTACTAATTCCTTCATCTTCTCTTGTGAAAGATTCATCAACACGTTGATAACCAACAGTATTTTTGGTGAAATACGTTAAAGTCCAATGACTAGTTAACAAGTCCTGGTGGGTTTTTCGTAGGGACCCAAGACTAGTGAACTAGTCACGATTTCTCTTCAATGTAACGTTCCTCATTTTATTATTTTGCGGGTGCCACGAAATAGCTCACACAAATTGCAGGGTCCTCTGGAAAGTGCGTATAAACTTCCTGTAACTGCAGCTAATACTATTAATTCTACTATTCACCAATATATGTACATGGTCATGGGGACTTCCCCAAACGAAGTAAAAATAATAAATGTATATTAATTTGGAGAACAGAGGCGTGTTGTCTTGCATAGTGTGCACGTAGTGTTGAGTTAATAATAATAGTAAAATACGTATTAAATTATGAACAATCAGGATATACCAAGGTAAGTCAATATTGTTTTGTATAAAAAGGGATTCTTATACAGGTTTAATTTTAGATGCAGCAAAGTTTCAGATATCAAAACTCGCAAAAGGAAATTAGAGCCGTTAAAACAACGTGAACTAGAAAATTTTGCAAACAACCTAGATGAAATAAGTGATTTGAAGGACCCATATTCAAGCGACTATTCAGTGTATAACAAAAAGCGTATGATCCCGAAGATGACAGTGAGATTGACGAGAGCGAAGACAGTCTTGATTGTGATAGTCAGTTGGATGAAAATGAGACTGCGGAAGAAACACAGATCGTACAATCGAGCGGTGGAAATGATGACGAAAAGTTGTTTCAAACACAATAGCAGATCAGCGTAATACATCTGACGAAGAGCTATGGGTAAGCGAAGACGAAGAACCACTAGAAATAGCTTTTCTTGCACAACCTTGTTATAATATCCACTTGCCAGATGATGCCAAGCCAATTAATTATTTTTACCTCACGTTTTCTCAAGATATCCTAGATATTGTTGTCCAGGAGAGTAATAGACGAGGTGAAGAAACAAAATAATAAACTACTAGGTCCAGAAAGAACAATAAAAATTACTGGAAAGGAGTTGACAGTTAGTGAACTAAATAATTTCTAGGCCTGTGTTGCTTAGGAGGTATGATTGAATTTCCAGGTTTGAAACAACGTTGGTCAAGAAACAGACTTCATTATCATCCCATTTTTGGTCAAGTAATGCTGAGAAATTGATTTCAAGCCATTTTGAAATCTTTAAGATTTGTCGACCATGCAGAAGTGGTTACTAAAGATCGATTGTATAAAATTAGAGTTATTATAGATAAAGTTGTGTAATATAAGTAAACTTGTCACTCCAGACAGATATTTATCTCTGGATGAGTCCGTACTTCCGTGGCGTGGAAGATTATTGTTTAGATAATATTCAAAATATAAGAGCCACAAATACGGCATTGAGCTGTATGTGCTAACTACCAGTGATGGATTTATACTCAATTTCCTCCTCTATACTGGTGAAGGAACAATTGTTAGTGAAAATTCTACACATACAGCAGAAGTTGTGAAACACTTAATGGAAAACTATTTAAATAAAGGCTACTGGGTATTTATGGATAACTATTATAATAGTGTAAGCTTGGTAGATCATCAAGTCAAATACAAGACTTACGTAACTGGTACACTAAATCCAAAATGGAAAGATAATCCTAAATCTCTCATGAAAAAAACACTCAAGAAAGGGTAAGCCGCTATTAAGAGGAAGGGTCCTGTTTTGGTCACAAGTTGGAAAGACAAACGATATGTCAGAATGATTACTACTGGCCATAAATATCAAATGGTTGAAGTGACAAACAGAGAAGAGGGGTAAAAAGTAAAAAACCGGAATGTATTGTTTCTTACAAAAAATACATGAGTGGTATAGACAGATCGGACCAGATGCTTTCGTACTATGCAGCTACAACAAAAACCATCTAATGGTATCGAAAAGTTTTCTCTAGGCTAGTCGATATTTGCATTTGGAACGCATTCTATCTTTACCGGAAGCAGGAAGATCAGAAATGCTGACTACTAACTTTCAGAGAAAGTGTTATTAATTCATTAATTGACTCAGGTACAGTTACAGACCCCTCTACACCTTTGGATCACAAAGACGGTACACAGCATTACCTAGAACCGATACCTGATACTGCAAAAAATAGTACAGGTATGAAAAGGTGTAAAAAATGTGCAAACAAACAGATAAGAAAGCAGTCCCGATATTTATGTCCTTTATGTCCTGCGTACATCCGTGTTTCAGAGAGAGGCATGAAAAATGATAATGAATAATTTCATAATTTTTTGAACAATCAAAATTGTAAGTTTGTTTTGTTATTCTTTTCAAAGTTTTGTGTTTTATTGTACTCTATTTGTTTGATTGTACTGCTAAGATTGCTAGAAAAATGTTACAAAAATGTGCTATTTTATTAAACTAGTTAACTAGTCAATTGTCTCCTATGAGGAAGTCTTGTCACAGGGTCCATAACTAGTTTACTAGTCAACACTGGAGGCATCCCACATTGTTCTAAAATTATTTCTGAACTATCATCATCGCAAAATATATAATGAAACATTATCATATTCCATGCGGGCCTTCCAGTAAAAATCATAAGAATAGTTTTGGTCCTCAATTTAAAACCAACAGGACTGGTAACTGGTCATTGGTACTCAAGGTGTTAATATAATGGAGCAAGATATTCAACCACTTGCCAGAAAATATAAAAGGAGTGTTATTTTTAGAAGAAAAGTCAAGGCACTACTTTCTGATGGATCCTATTATAGTTTAGAGGAATTTTTCAACGATCGTAGATATAGGGAACTAAACTTTCTATATAATTTTGACTTTCTACTTTTTATTTAATTTTTACGTCTCTTATTGGTTTTCGTTAGGTTTTTTGTGATCTTACTATTTGAAAGATATAAGAAATCCATTTTTTTATTCAATTTAACCTGTCTTATTTGTTTTTGTTAGCTGTTTTGTTTTGTATTTTTTTGACGATTTGTGTTTTTCACATTTAAATGAACGATATCACAAACTTTCATCTCATAAACTGTTTTATCATTCAAGCTACCATTGGATTCAATCATTTCAAATTCCAATTTTATTTTTTATTTTTAATTATTATATTAGGTGTGTAGACTGTTTATTTATGGTTTTTCCAAAGCTAACTCCACACTTTATCTTATTATAATGATAATAACACTATACTTTGTCAATGAGATTCTCTAATTCTTTGGACAATAAAGTATATTTTGATTGATTGATTGATTGATAACAACTGATCGAAATCCGATAAGGGAGATATTGGTATCAATGGATTTTTCTCAACGCCAAGAAAAATATCTGATCATTTTTCACATGTCACATGTCAGAAAGGAAATTCAACGTAATTACCGAATTCAAATTCAATGTATTTTCTTCAAAACTTCAAGTATAGCCATGGGATTATTTTAGTAGCAATGTATTTCTGGAAATCAAAACTTGAATCGGGCCTTCGGGCTATGAGGTATCCAAAAATAAAATCATATAAACGTGACAGACTGAGATATAAACATAACACCAAAATGAAAGGTTTAATGTCCAGTGTCAGTGAAGTGCGCGGTATATTGCAGTATATTAATGACATCATCCGCCGATCAGTAGAATTCTGATACCTCTCGTAGGAAACCCTCGACCAACCAGAACATATCAGTCACGAGTGGCTCCTCTTCTTCTAAACAGCGGGGATTTACTTAAGTTTCCATTTATACTAATATCAGAAAAGTTGTGAAATATAATCATAATGAAGTATTAGTCAGTCAAAAACAACAAACATATTGGAATGAATTACCGGCAGCCATGTTATCTCGATTTTTAGTGATTCGACTTTTTTTAAACTTTATTCGGGGTGGTACGTACCACCGTTGAAAATATTGAAAGAACTGGTAAATACTTGACGAGTTTCATTCAACTGAACTGATTCATGTTACTTTCTGGCTTTTATGTAATGGCATCAGCGGTTTTCATCGTGGAATTCTGCGGATATTGTTGGTGTTATTGTTTTTAGGTTGGTCCCAGGGTGACCTTTTTTTAATTTTTGGTTCGTATCTCACAAACTCTAGTTTCTTGAATGAATCTGAAAAATTCGAATAAAGCATATATTTCTGCCGAACGAATGAGTTTCTACCCACCAAAATCTAATACGTTTGCCGCAAGATGAACTCTAGTAAATGAGGTTTCGTGTGACGAGGAAGTATAATCGGATGTTTTTTATCAAAATCCAAATGAGAGTGAGATAATCGACTCCCCACCCTCAATAAACCATGCCCAAGAAAATGATCTATTCTACGCAATTTGGAGGAGCACTGACGTGCATTGGTTACACTTTCGGTGTATGTTCGGAAATGTTTTTTTTGTATCGTTCGGATTAGAACTATTTCTGCATTCCAAAGATCCGTCTCCGATATATTTTCATTGATTGGAATAATTTTAGAGAATCGAAGTATATGAACTATTGTCCGCAAACTCAACATTCAGGAAGAACACCTCATCCCTAATACATACAAAGGATTAATTTCCTCAACTTCTTCAACAATGAAAACCGCTTTAGCCGGCGGATGGGACCCTTCAATCTGTCACCGGCCAAATTTCTTCAGCCAACTGGAGTCAAGATGGACCTGAGAGCCAACAGGGGTGATTCAACAATTGGACAAGTGAAACATGACACCAAAGCGCAGTCGGCAACTGTTCTCGAATGTGGTGCACCCGATTAGCCACGAAAATTTCCTTGAACTCTCCAGAACTCAACCATTGTATGACCGTTGTAGAATACGAAAATGCATGAATCTTTGGAAGAACAACCCTATCTCTGTAAGCACTAGTTACTTGTTTAACCAATTTTGACACCAGAACCGTGGCACACAGCTCCAACCGAGGACTGAAAACCAGATTGTATCTTGCACAAACCAAATTGACCGTAACGTATCCGATGGATGTTGTCGAACGCAAAAATAGAACCGCCCCATATCCTTCTTGGCTAGCGTCTCCGAATGCCAAGACCATAACTGGGTTGCCAGTTCCTGCCCCTAGGTACCGAGGAACCTGAAAATGATTCAACTTCGACCATTCCGATCTCACCTTATCCCAAGTCTTGGATATTTTCCTCGGGGGTTCATCATCCCAACTTCAACCGCCAGAACTCTCTGACTAATAGTTTCAAATAAAATATGAATGGTCCGATCAAGTCGATTGGGTCATAACAACGAGCAATGGATGACACTTTTCTTCGTTCAGTTCCTTGGGGCTTAGGAACCGATAATTTAAAGCAAAGCATATTCGATTGGGGTTTCCATTGGAGCCCCAGAATTTTGGTATCTGTTTGGAACCGTACCACTTTTGACAATTGTTTTCCGGAAGGAATTTTCCTCAGCAAGTTATCTGAATTCGTCGACCATTTCGTTTAAACAAATCCACCCGCCGCGAAAAGCTGTCGTGATTCCTGATACAAACACAGAGCTTCCGACGCGTAAGACACGCTGAAATTTAAATCACACATATATAAATCTCTAAGTATGACCACAGATGGGGGAAAATGATCAACCTTCCTCCTTCACAAGTTTTTTAATAGTTCTCAATGTCAAATAAGGAGAAGACTCAACCCCAAAAGCCTTTGTTGTGACCTCATAGGTTTTTATTTCCTCTGATGAATCAAAATGCCATAATAAGCGCTGAAACTCACAATGTTCGCCTTTCATATTGATCTGGCGATAAAGTTGACGCACATCAGCCGTCATAGCCATTTTGAATGATCTAAAGTTTATTAATAATGCAACTATATCCGTTTGTAGCTTTGGACCACTATGAAGCAAATCGTTCAAAGAAACATCCGAGTCCGCTGGAGAACTAGCATCCAAAACTACCCTTACCGGGGTACTACTACTTTCCGGTTTACGAAGCGCATGATGTGGCATATAATAACAAGGGGATGTTGAGGTATCATTTGTTACCGACCGCATATGTCCCTGATCTAGGAAATCTTTCATCACCTCATTGTAACTCAATCTCAGTCCGGAAACTTCATTAAATTTATTTTCCAAAGGTAACAACCTCGAGAGGGCTATCTCTTGTGAATTTTCCAACCACATCGAAGGATGCTTGAATGGCAGTGTAACCGTTAATCTTCCAGTTAGATATCCACTATAATTTTGTAGAAATAATCTTTCACACTCCAGATCTTCTGGATTGGGAAAAAATCCTCAGGAACCTGTTTAATTTCCAAGAATTTATTAATTGGAGTTTCAATTGGTACTCCATCCGTCAGTGAAAAAACTATTCGTTACAGGAACCTTTCCCATGAATACGTATCCAAAAACGGTTTGCGCGGATAGAGAAAACCCATTAGGACAACATATTCGACCCATACACATCAATTCCGAAAATAATTCCGCTCTTATGATACCGTCAATCTCTGATTGATGAAAACTTCCGTCAGCGAAGGGTACGCCGCTGAAATCCACACCTATGTTCTTTGTGTCTACTAATAACCGTGGTGAATTTTTCCGAAATTTTTTCCACTATCACGGTCCTCAATGAAAGAACCTTTTCTCAATCATATTGCGATGAAATGATCAATCTAGGTACCCCCTTTACTGCCTGTGTAGTATTTCCTATACCCTCTAAGGACGAATAATATTCTGAGAAACTGATTCCCAGTCTCTCACAACTCTTCACTGTGAAAATATGAGTCTGACTTCCGCTATCTGAAAGAAATCGAGCCGTATTATTTTTCGCAGGGCTATTCCCTACCCGAACTACTACCGTGGGTAACAACACAGTACTTCCAATTTTTTGGACTGCCAAGGTAGAGCTAACATTATTAACTTTTCACCGCCGTCGAGTCGGAATGATCTTCCCTACCCTCCAAATTTGTTCTACCCAAGTGTAAGAGATTGTGGTATTTTTTTGCACATTCCGCGCAGGACCTATATACCGGACAACATATTACTCCGTAACTGGTAGAGATACAATTGAAACACCTACTATTATTTCTGAACGTCTCATATCTTTTGCCGGGGGGTAGACGCTTGAATTTATCGTAACGACTAATTTAAGAAACCTCTATTATGGCAATATTGGAAGGACTTTGATCTCGAAGGCCCCGATCTTGTCGTATCATTCACCAGAAATGATTTCATCGATCTAGCCTTTGCATCAAATTGTTTACGCTTGCTTCTGGTTCACTAAAATTTTGGATTGTTCATAGGCGAGGATACCTGTTTTTTTTTAACATTTGAAAAGCTCGACTGGGTTCCGAATCTAATTTCGACAATTAGTCCAGTCGGCAGGGCTTTTTTTCTACATGAGGTTACAGTGATTTTATTTTTCCACATGATAGGGGAGTCGGTCCTGAGTATAACTCTGAGTTGGTGTGGCACAGGGGGGGGTGAAGTGCGTTATCGGCCATCTTGGAAAACGCCGTTTTGTCATATATCTCCTGAACGGTTTGTCGGACTCGAAAAATACAGGATATCTTTTTTCTGGATAATTGAATGTTCTTTCATTATATTGCGATACTTTTTTCTGCAAAATCAATATTTATGAGAGTTTTTGAGTCAAAGCTGGAACACATGCTTTTTCTGCGAATAACACTAAAACAATTGATCCAACGTGAAAATAAATTATATTAAAAGTTGTCTACAAATTTTGTTCCAAACTTTTTTCCTATCTATATTAGTTATTGCACAGTAGATAGCTAAATTAAAAACAGTGGCACGGTAAACGAGGAGCAGAGAGGTGATTTCCGAAGGAATTTGTTGTAAAATGAATGGTCTTTGTCAGGGATAGAAAATTGAGGCACGATGAACTGGGGCCAGGAGAGAGTTGAAGATAGGCAAAGGTGATACAGGGATGAGGGATAATTGTGAGAGTGAATTTGATAGAACTGTGGAGTAATTTACAGAGGGAATCTGAGAGGCAAAATGTTCAAGAACGACTGGGGTTTAAAGCCCAAAGGAAGGCTAGAAATGTAATATTTTTTTGAAGAATTATGTCAATATTTCTTCACATGATTGATAATATTTATTTTAATTTTTTCATATAATGTACATTGTAATCAATATACTTCAATAATTCACATTGTTTATTTTATTGATACCTCCAGTGTTTCGCTCTCACATTCAATTTCTTCTGTTTCATTTTTTTAAAAGTTGTCGTCAGCTCTGATATCATCGTGGAACATTTTTGCAGGTTTGGCCACTGCAAAAAATACAAAATATATAATGGAACATCTGGGTCTAGTTTTTTGACAACCACATGAAGCCCCGCATTTTCCTTTGCATTTACATGCAATAAAGTTCATTAAATCAGGTGCTGCGGGTGACATGGTGTTGGTGATTGGTTCTAGACCCTGTGTTGTTTGTTTCCAACCCCATTCTTCAGGGTCATTCCAAGCCATGTTTGAACTTGATGATGAAGTCGGAGAGTGTGTAGTTGACTGTGGCGTGCGTTGGTGGTACATATGATAAATTTATTGTAGTTTTCGTTGCTGATTTTTCGAATTTTTTGTAGCCAGAGAATCCAATAATACTTTTTTTGTCATGGTTTCATATGAAGCAATAAAAAAATGTTCTCCAGTATCAATAATAATATTGGGGTCATTTTTTTCTTTGAAAAGTTCTACAGGCGTCATTACTCTACCAGAACGTCAATGTACCTGTTCCGTGTATCTGTCTCAGTATATGTAAATAATTTTCGTTTGGCTATCTACTGTGAGAAAACTATTGTGGATAGGAAAAAAAATTGAAACAGAATTGGTAGACAATTTTCCCACTACAACTTTAGATATAACTATTTTTCACTTAGTATCGATTGTTTTTGAGTTATTCGCAGAAAAATAAGGATTTTACAGAAAAAAATTATCGAAACATAATGAAAAAACATTCAATTGTCTAAAAAAAGATGTTTTGTATTTTTCGTGTCCGATAAACTGTTCAGGAGATATATGACAAAACGCGTTTTTCAAGATGTCCGCTAAGTACATCCCCCCGTGCCGCGCCAACTCAGAGTTATATTCAGGATCAACCCCTCTATCACGTGGAGAAAAAAATCGGTGCTGTAGCCTCATGTTTTACGGCGGCCAGTTTTCTTCCCAGCCGACTGAATTAACTGCCAGGTTACATAGAATGAAATTCGCTAAATCGTTCAAACCCAATTTTTTCAACGCCTTCATCGCGGAATCTACCTTTTCCATAAATAATTCCAAATTGTTTGATGATTCCCCTTGTAAACGTTTGAAATCCATAATTTGATCTTAATAACTGGGCCAAGGCGCGTTCATCTTGATACTTATCTACCAAAGATTGCCAAATTATCGGATAATACGTGCCAGTATGTGGCAATTCCGAGCACACCCCCAACGCGGACTCTTCCAATCGACACACCAGATAATCAATTTTATCCACATCCGTCAAAGCCTTGTTGTCATTTACCAAATTTTCGAATATAGAAAATGTATATGTGGGGCAGGCGAGGCAGGAACTGGCCTACCTAAGCCAGTACTAGTACTACTTCCTGACCCCGAAGTTTTCTTCTGAATTATATCCGCCGCTGGCCTTATGTTGCAACACATTTCATCCACGATATTATAAACGGCAACGTTTGGAACAAATTTTTCATCGGCTTCATTGAGAACGTCCACCGTTTCTAAAAGCTCCTGACGCGTACCATCTAATAAACGAAACAGGATTTCGAACCTTTCCCTGGAAGCCTGATCTTCCAGTTTCTTTGATAAGTCGTATAACCTTTGCAAATTAGCGAACAATGATTTTTGCAGTCAGAAATTTGACTTGCCTCTCCGCAACCGTAGCTGGCATTTTTGCCCCTTTCTCGCGAATGACTTCTAGAGCAATAATCAATGTTGAGCAAAGCACAGTCTGAGGAAGGTATGCACCTCTTATTGAAAATTCCGTACAATTCCAACCAATATCCGCTGTGAACCTTCCTATTACGAATGATTCCTACAACCGCCCCCCAAATGCCGAGCCCGAAATGCAAGAAACTATCGTGGTAATTTATAACCTAGAATAAATATTTTCCTAGGTAAACAATACTCATAAGTAAGTAGGAGATTTAAGCCGGTTCTGGCTCTCCCCCCACCACTATGACGTCACATGTGACCTTGAATGGTTGCAAGTGTGCAATGTGTGTGTGTTTGACCTTGAGATTTGACTTTGAGATTTGTCATTGAGTTTTGACATTGGGATTGGTCGACTTTGAGATTCGACTACAGTTTTGACCTTGAGTTTGACCTTGAGATTCATAACATAAAATTTTGACTTTGAGATTTGACCTTGAGTTTTGATGTTGGGATTGTTTCGGCAACCTAAAGATTTGATCTCGATGTTTGTTTGACCTTGACTAAAGTTGTAGTGTAGGCATACATATTCTGTGTAGTCATGACCTTCATGAATCCTTGTACTCTCCAAGCGAGGAGGGCGTTTGTCCTGTGAGAGAGCTAAGAGTGAACTGCGAGTATTGATGAGTGCATTGAATATCAAGAGAATCTCCTCAAAATCCATACAGATTGCGCATGGCATCGGACTTGTTGTAGGGTGGGGATATTTCATTGAAATATTCCAGGAGAAGAGTATTTCGAATCAGTGTCTCCTCCAGCAAGCTATTGAAAACAAGTTGGTGAAATGTATTCGTGTGATTGTGGTAAAGATTTCACTCGTAGTGATAATCTACGTCGACATCAACGGGAAACTTGCCAGGGAGGTCCTTCAGTGAAACGAGTTAAATTGAACAATGGCAATGACTCACCACCTGAACCACTCTATACATGTAATTGTTGTAATGTGATAATCCCATATGGTCAAGTCAATTCTCACAATAGAACACTCGCACATAGGACGAATTCATGTGTTCACTTGGGTGGTGGTGTACACCTCATTAAAAATGCATTCAAATGTCGCATTTCTAGCTACAGAGTAGTGAGAGAGTGAGAATATGTATACTGAGTACACACCTTTTTTCAATGATATCAAGCATAAAGTACCCGAGCTATTGGAAAAAAACATCAAACTGCACAACTCCATCAAGGTCAACATGGAAGTGTTTGGAAGTTATATCATTCAAACTCAGGAATTGACAGACATACAATCGTTCAATTCTCCCAATCGTAAAGCAGATCGATCAACTGATTTGAATGGATTATTCGATGCGTTTCGTGACATTATAATTGCCCAAAGTACGGAGTTTGAGGAGCGTGATTCAGGTTTGTAGATATAATTGTTGCAAATGATGAAAGGTTAAATGAAAGTAATTTTTCAGGATGGAGTTGCGGGAAAATTATGTTCTTCGAGGTGAACATAAACAAATACAGTCCACTTGGCGGATCATCATATATGAAACTTCCCGAATTCATTGAGAGAAGAAAAGGTGTTGTCAACATAAAAAATGAAGACCAATGCTGCTTTGCATCTGCATTATTCCCCACTAATAATAATGTATCGGAGGTGTCATCCTATCCACATTATGAGACTGTCTTGAATGTAACAGGTATGGATTTTCCAGTAAAATTACGCGATATAAAAATGTTAGAGTATTTGAATGATATTTCAGTCAATGTTTATGGTTTGGAATCTAATATTGAGAATAAGAGAGTCAAATATGAGGTGATTGGGCCCTTGCGATACTCTCAGAGAAAACTCAGAAGACATGTCAATTTATTGCTTATCACAGATGAGGTGGGAAATAGTCATTATTGTTGGATAAGAGATCTTTCAAGATTGGTGTCAAGTCAAATTTCAGCTCATGAACACAAAAAATATTTCTGTGATGGATGTTTATTGTACTTTTCGAATGAGAGATTACTGTTGCGTCACCAGATGCATGATTGTAATCATGTATGTACAACAGTACCACAAACTGATTTCAGAATAAATAAATTTGGGAAAATGGTTGCCGGTAATACATTAATGTTTGAAAATTTCGAATGACAAATGAATGTTCCTTTTGTAGTATATGCAGATTTTGAATCGATTCTGAAGCCTATACAAACCACCGAACCGAATCCCGAACTCGCGTACACGAATAGAACCTTCCAACACGAAGCTTACTCATTTGCTTATCTGATAAAATGTTCCTTTGATGATAAATTAACAAAATTTGTTCCATATAGAGGTGCTGATGCGGAAAAGGTTTTCACAATGCAAATAGAAGAAGATTTAAGGAATATATATAATAATCATTTGAGGTATGTCAAACCATTGACTAAACAAACCCCAGAAGAGGAGAGGGAATTTCATAATGCCACCATTTGTGGTATATGTGAAAAACCTTTCACAGAAGGGGATGTTTGAGTCAGAGACCACTGCCATCTCACGGGGAGAAAAAGATATCCAGCAGCGCCCTCTGCCTGTAATTTGAATTTCAAAATACCAAATTTCATCCCCATTATATGCCATAATATGAGTGGTTATGATTGCCATATGTTCATTAAAGAATTGTATGAGAAAAAGGATAAGGTTGATGTTATTCCCCAAACTAAGGAAAAATACATTTCGTTTACAAAACATCTCTACACACATAGCTATCAAAGTAAAGAAGGAAAAATTGAGAAAAATTTTTTGAAAATGAGATTTATAGATAGCTTCAAGTTCATGTCAAGTTCATTGGAAAAGTTGGGTGCAAATTTGAGTGATAAGCAATGTGTAGAGATGTTGAAATGTTTTCCCGATAAAGAAACATTCAATTTAATGAGGCAGAAAGGTGTTTTCCCATATAGTTTTGTGGAATACACTCAAACTTTGAGTGACAACTTTCAGAACATTAATCGATATTTCGTCAGACCAGATAGAAAAATGCCATAGAAAATAAATTACAAGTCAACTATCTTACCATCTCAATACCAACAATATTTGTAGCTAATGATCTGTAAGAAAAAATATTAGTGATATTAGTATATTTTTCCAAATATGATAATAAAAAGACTTCATGAAGCAGAAGATGGCGCCCCACTCACGCACCATCCCGTGTGACCAACCAATAATTCAAATGTACACTCCAATCTGCTTTATGAAGTCTAGGAAAATCAACACTATTCAAAATTATCAACTCGACATTATTAGACATTATTTAGGATATTTATCACAATGCTCCTTATATAAACCCTCATGAAATTTGAAGATTATTAAATTCTCCTAATATTCAGACTCACGATTGGCATTAAATTTTTTCAATTCTTCCATTCGCTTCTTCAATTTGGAAGCCTGTCGAAGGAGTTCATCATGTTGAAATTCTACTTGCCTTAATTCGTCATAAGATGGACGGGAACGTTCGACCTCCCGTCCAACCTTATCCATCATCTCCTTCAACTGTCGTCTATTGGACAAAACAATGTCTGCCTTGAAGACGATGATGGATTCGACTTTCCAACTATTTTCTCACCTTCGACCTTGGACGATGTTGGTATAGGTTTAGATGAAGCAGCAGATGGTCTACGATAATTACCATCGATCGGTTTAGCTGCCACCGGTGCTAGGGATTCCACCACGATGGCTGTGTCGGGTACTACATTTCGCTGCCACCTGTTACTGGTGGCCCGTGCAGTTGTCATGGCGTATGGGCTGTATTTCCTCACACCATCCTTAAACTTCTGCAGTCCCGAACACTTGGCAGATCCTCTCTTGGAATATTTTGCCTTTATTGGAGCCTGCTTTTTGGTTAGTTGCTTCACCGAAGGAGGTCTCGTGGTGAATTCGTCATCGGAATCCGAACACCTGCGCTTCATGCTTAACTTCGATGGTCCAGCACCGTCCAGGGATGGTATAGGTGACAAAATAGTTGGCCATGGCTTATTGAATTCAGAACATTGTGATAATCTATCATCATCCTGAACTACTTCACCTTCTCTTTGGGATGGTCCCGCCACACCAGCATCCTCACGACTATCATTTTTATCATTATCTCCTTCAGGGCGAGCCAAAGTCATGATACTCATGATAGTTAGTGCAGCGGAAGCATCCTGCGATGGGGTGGAATTCCTCATGATGGAAATCTGAAACAAAGCTAAAAATGTTAGATCGATACCAGCGAGCAGAGTCGAAGGAATGATTGTTTCGATCCAGCACTCGTAGTTTTATGCCTTTCCCCCACTCCTTGAGAGGAGGAGTCCATGTAAAGCGCATGCGCTGGCAATATGCAGGATGGGTGATGTTTACACGCCTTAGGCGAGTGGATGTCTTGGGGAGGGGATATGAAAGTTATTTCCACGACTCATCTTCAATTTTTGATATGTGTGAGTTTCTTGGAGTAGGATTAAGACCAAAATCATATAAATTGAATCCTGCAATGGTAGGACTTCATTCGAAAACTCGTATCTTTTTAGAATTATAAAAATGTGTTTCAAACGTGCCGTTGAAGAAGTCATCAACATGATGGAAGAATTGAATATTCAGGAGGAAGCAGGCTTCATGGAAGAAGAAGAAGTAGAAGCAAAGCTGCAGGTGAAGCAGATGCAGCAGAGGCAGAACCAGCAGCAGCAGTGGAGGCCGTCAACGATGAGGGAGCATTGGATGACGAAGACGAAGACGATCATTTGGTTGCCGATGATGAGGGGCTAGGTGAAGACGTCTTCGACGACTTGGATGAGGAGTTGTCCAGAGGCAGAGAACTGAATACCGCGTCAGTAGCCAACCAGGATGACATCCTCTACTGTGTCAATTACAGTTTAACTGAGGTGATGACAAGAAATGGAGTGCGGAATTTATGTTTTCTATGTTTCACGACTTACAGCGGCATGATCAATTTCAACCAACGGTGTTGGGCATTTGATATGCACTTGAGAAGGAAGTTGGGTGATATCGATTCAAAATTTTGTGCCCGCTGTAAAGATCCATTGTTTCAAGTGAAATTGGCGGATATATGTTGCTATTGCAATAGCTAGTTTCATTTGAAATGATGGATCATGAATGATAGTTGTATATATTGTATATTTTTTTTCAAATATAAATTTATTTTGATGTTTTTTTTTGAATAAATTACCTTTTCTAATAACAGTCCTATAATTTTTTCTACTTCCAAACAATAAACATTTCTGCATATGGTGAAATTGGTCTTAATACAAAAAAAATTCTGAGCTCGAATTAATTTTCTCTTCTGAAAAGCAAATAGATCAATGTTGAAATAAAAATAAAATCTAGTGAAATCTCATTTAGTCTACACATAATATATTCTTAACTAAATAGTGAGACTTGGACTTTTCTGAAACTCGAAATGATCGATCACATTTCTACTCCACGCATTACCCCACTCCTGACATATCCCCTCCACTCCTCTGAATGATATAAATAGGATCACATGTCGATCATTTCCTCACTTCTGATAAACATGTCAGGTGTAACTAAAGCTTTTGCTGACTCGAGTGAATATGTGTTGGAGCGTGGTGATTTACCACGTCCAAGTTTGTTACCAGTGGATGATGGTCCCATCCAAGTCGTGGAGATTAGCTCTACCAGTGGCCATATGGATATGGAAGCATCAACTTCAGGACCTCCAGCGGATTGGACTTCTGACTCTGATTCCGAGTCATCTTCGTCATCAACCATAGATAGAAGATCATTTCATGGAGATGACGATTGGTGGTTTAGCGATGTGGAAGGTATGAACGAAGACCATGTTTGCAATGAGTACTGCGACTGTGTGAGCGATGCGGAGTGGGAAAGAAATGAGCAGGATGAGTGGTGGGACTTAATGCATTTCCGAGACCGGGACGCAGACAGCCGGCAGTGCAACAGCCGGAGGACGAAGTTTTGGTCGTAGTGACGATGATGATGATGGTGTCATCGTGATAGACGATGATGATGATGTCATCATGATCGAGGATTAGGGTGGACTTTTATATTGGGGTGTACATTCTCACGGGTAGGTACACACAGGATGGTCGAGGTTGGCGCTTATCCACAGGGAGAAGCAGGGGCCACCCCAAGTCCATCCAAAAATATAATGTTATTTAATAATACAACAGCTATACATCAGAATGATTAAAGTTGAAGAACATCGGTGCGCACACAATAATATATGACAAATTTTTATATTTTTTTCCCAAATATTCAATATCACTTGGGAACAGAGAACATAATGTTATGAAGTTAAGAATAAACAAAAAATAATATCTAGTGAAATCACATTCAGTATTTACAAAAAAATATTATTAAATAACTGATGGAAATAAGTCTATTCGAAACTTGAATGATCGACTACATTCTTACTTCGCGCTTTACCTCCACTCCTGACATATCCCCTCCACTCCTCTGAATGATATAAATAGAATCACATATCGATCATTTCCTCACTTCTGAACATCATGTCAGAAGTAACCAAAGCCGCTGCCGATTACACTAGTAATATGTTGGAACGTGGTGATTCACCACAACCAAGATTATTGAGTTCAGCTGGTGATGCTCCATCAAGTGAATGAAGTGAGTTCTTCTGATCAATCATATGAGTCAGATTCAGACTCAGACTCATCCACTTCGTCTTCTGACGAATCTGAAGATTCCATCGATTGGGATTTCGATGAAAACGTCCACGAATGCAATGAAAATTGTGGTTGTGTTAATGACGTCGTATTCTTAGACGAGTTAGATGATTATTTGTGAGAGGTAAACTAGATATTGGGGTGTACATTCTCATGGGTAGGTACACACAAGGATGGTGCGAGGTTAGCACCATCCACGGGGTGGGCACGAGGCGCCACTCTCTACTTTATCAAGTAATATTTTCATTGATCAAAAATAAAATTTATATTTTTTTTTCAACACAATTGAAAATGAAAATGACCTATATATTTATACTATACATTTATTTATCAATCACAAAATCTTTGATGGAATATTTTCAGTCTATGAACGGCATTCAATATTGGATCAATAATGTTCGCAGATTCATTCATTCTTCTTCGGAATCTCATTCGATCTGCTGCCACATATTGCCAATACATTTTTCTGGCATGTTTATGAGCGTAAGTCCAAGTTACCAAATAGTAGGTTACATTATTATTTTCATTTATCACTACTCGCTTCATAGTGCTTCAGCTGTATGGTGTGACTGATTCAACCAACACAATTTAAATGAAATGATTACATTGAATATTATATATATATATATATATATATATATATATATATATATATATAGTTTGAGGATAACCTCCCGGCACAATGAAAAAAAAACATTTTATTTTATTTTTTTCATTTTATTTCTATTTATTCTATGGATATAAAAAATCTATGGATTCATCCGAGTCGACCTCTTCATCCGATTGCAGATATATTGTTTCGTCCGAGTCATAGTTTGAATCTTCTGCAGGTATATTGACTTGAAGATCTCCTTCTTCATTGGGCACCCATCGCTCCAAATTATCGTCCCATATAATGGTCGGTTGTGGTCGTCTCCTTTCTCGCATTTCTCTCATCAACTCTTCTATAGTCATCGAAGATGAACTAACATGATTGTCCTGGATAGTTGCACTAGCCGGAGGATTTGGTGTAACTTCCAGGGATTGTGCTGGACCAGTAGTCGAGTCAGCTGCACATATAACTTCAGACATTTTGGATGTAAGTGAAGCAATGAATCAGATGCAATTAAATTCGAAGATATCGAATGAGTAGGAGAATACAGTTAGAAGTGGGGGGAGTACCCTTTCCCAGACACGAGTGTAGATGGGAGGGAGAGTTTCGAACACATGTATAAAAGGTGACACACATGCCAACTACAACACATTGAAGTTTCAATCATTGATTCTTACATTCGGTTTGAAAATATCATTAAAGTTATTGAAATGAATACCGCTGAAAGTTGTAATATTCTGTCAACTTTGTTGCGTGATGGCACTGACCAGTATGTGGCAAATGATGCAGTTCCAGGGCTGAACCGATTCGAACATTCTACCGTACATTGCCAGATGATTTAGAACATTTTGATATGGATGAGTTTCTTATGGTGACAGACGTACCAACAACAAATGGTGAATTGGAATCCAATATTGGAATGCCTCAATTATTACCAGCCTGTGCTCCACCCCCAATCATACATATCACTGAAAATAAAAAAGGGGAAGAGAAAGTGAAACGAGCGAACAATAGGAGGAGAAATACAGTCGACGTTGCCGCAATGATGGCTCCAAAGTCTACTTCTTCCAAGGCTAAAGGAAGGTCCAAGAAAAGCAATTCAAGGACATCATCATCATCTTGTACACCAGATTCCCTACCAATGTCACTATTGAATTTTGTTGATCTTTCATCCTATAGCCCCCTGCAGAAATGTGTTGGAATGAAAAAGTTGGTGAAACGAGGCATCCTTGATAAGAAAACTATCCTCTCTCATTGTGACGAAAATGATCAAAGTTTGCAAGAGGACATGAAAACCATAAGTATACTTCAGGAGTGCATTGCAATCATAAAGAGAGACTTGGCAAAAGTTGAAAATCAATATGATTCTCTGCTAGCCAAAGTTGATGTGGAGCGGAGAAATAACGATGATTTGCACAAGAATGCAGAGAAGGAGTTGAATGAATTCCACAACACCAAGGAAGCTGTCATGATGACATACCAGAAGTGCATAAAAGACTTGAACGATGTATTTCACAGTGACAGTGAATAGTTTTAATTTAATAAATGTATTGAATTGAGCATATTGAATTTGAATTGAGCATATTGATTGTGCAAATGTATTTGTGTGAGTTGTGTGTGCATGCAGAATACTGCGAGCTATCAAAATAAAAAAATACTTTGAAGCATAAACTAGTTTATTATTTCGAAACATTACATCACATAGAAATATTACAAAATGACATTCTTTGAGATCCATGAATTGTGTTCATTGGAAAAACCAACCATTTGACACAAACACTTTTTGGCCTTTCTCTTCAATATCTTCTCGACAAGGTACACGTCAGGATTTTGAGTTTTCTGCAATTCAGCTTCATAGAAGCAGCCTTGAATGGGATTCTATCCATGTCTTCGAGAATGTATGTTGGTGGATATGTACTGTTGACTTTGAAGACTTTGAATAATTCCGTGGTGAAGTTGGCTTATAGCCCTTTTCGAATAAATTTTATACTTGCTAATACGAACTATGTCATTCACTGATATTTTGGCTTGATTTTTTCTTCTTGATGATTTTCAACTTTGTAGTGGTTTTAACATCGATAGGTTTCATACCTATTGCACGATGTTTTATGGTTACATCTATGTTATGATTGGAAGGATTTCCAACCATTTATGATTTCCATTCATTGAAAACTCCTTATAGATCCAAGTTTTGATTGTTCGAATTACTCTTTCAGCCATAGATGCTTTTATAGCACTAAAAGTGGAATAATGTTTAATATTTTTTCGCTTCATCAATGACGAAAAATTGCTATTGTAAAATTCCTTTCCTTGATCGCTTTGTACATGTTTCGGAGAATATTTAGCATCTTCCAATACCATCTCCATGGCATCAGTTATATCTTCACCGGTTTTTTTTTTGACTGATTTTGTCCACATATATTTAGAGTAACAATCGATGACCACTAAAATGTATCGATAACCTTTATTAATTTTGGCATAAGGTTGAAATTCTGCCAGATCTATTTGCCACAAATCTCCTTTGCCTTTGACGACAGTTGATCTTCTCTGTAAGTTACGACGAGCTGGCTTATGTAACTCGTCCACAATATGACGTTTGATATTATTAGCCATTCTTCTTCTTCTTCTCTGTTGATATTGCAATGATGAAGTGATTGTTCAATGAAGTTGTATCAATATATAATACCTTCTTCACGTAGCTCCTCTATTATTGATATGATCTCATTTTCATGTCCTGTATGACCGGATACTTTCGGAGCAATTAACAGTCGCAAACGATCCACTAACTCTCTAGGTTTATTCCAGTATACATAGTTCTTCGGTTTCGATGTAAACAATTTCTGTAACTTTAATTTTTTCATTCCTTCACCGCTTTGATTCAGAAGTGCATTGGAAATATTTCGATTTCAATAGTGGCTTGATGACTTTGATATTTCTTGATTTTTATATCTTATTCCATTTTGACTTCATACTTTTGTACAATGCTTTCGTAAAATCCAAAATTTGATATATGTGTTTCAATTTTGCATCACCAACTCCAGGCGGTTTCTTGAGGAATATCAAGTTATATAAATCTGAAGTGCCAGGGTATTGACGTAATTGCATAGTACCATCCCAAAAGGAAATATTTCCATCATCAAAACGGACTTCTAGATTTCCCATTTTTAGTGTCTGTGTTGAAGGATCTACCCTCACACCATAATTCACATCATATGCACTATTGCCATTTCTAATATTTTGCAAATGTTGTTTTTGTCTCGAACCATTGCTGGAAGATTCCAAATCTCGTGAACTCGTCAATGATGAAGTGGGTGTTTCGAATAGGGTAGTTGCAGCTATCCATATCTTTGATGGTTTCATTATCAATACCTGAAAATGATGTATCGCTGCTGAAATATTGTTTCTTCCCAATTGGAGTGCTGGTTCGGATGAATCGAGAAGGTGTAGACGGTTTCACAATAGCAGCAGAAGAAAGAGCATTGAGCGGTTTTGTGATAGGATCATAAAGTTTTTCAAGGGCAATCTTTTCTTCCACATTTCCACTTCTGATGGAATTGAATTTTTGTCTAACAGCTTCGGTCGCTTGAACTAGTTGACGTTTCAAATCCATTTTGGTTTCTACACATTCATCTCGCAAGAGATTCATTATTTCGATGACGAGTTTATTGAAGTGACCTTGACGGAGTTCGATGAATGATTAAGTCTTTTCGAATTGAGATATCAAGGATATATGAAACTATCAAATCCTTTGCGATATCGTCCATCACATACTTTTCGATCTGTATCAATGACAAGAATCCATACTGATCATCCCAACAATTCACGCACATCATTTGAAATTTTTGAATGTGACATCGGAGACGTGATCAGAGAAAATATGATGTAAGTTCATCTCGTCTTGCTTGAATATGACGATGAAGTTGGTATTGTCACGCACTAGCTTTGGGAACTCGTGAATAGGTCTGTGCAAGATAGAAGCAATCAACATCTTTATGGCGTCCCATACAAAAATATGATCGGATAATATCCTGCTTTTCACAAATCACATCATCAAAAATGAAAACTGAATTTGGTTTGGCATCAGAGGGTTGCACAATGTCTGCATTATTACTGAATGTGAAGAAACCCAATCCTTGTGGATGTGTCAGTAGAGATATCATGGCATTTGTCTTTCCGCAATTTGATGGACCGATGATTAGCGAGCGAACAGATGGTGGAAGTAGTGGACCATGCCTCAATGAGTTCGCCCCATTTAATCCAGTCCCGATTTTCTCATCCAAATTATCTACTGCAAACTTTTTTTTTTGCTTGACAATGCGCATTGTTTGACGGTTCGACACTTATTAATGCAAGATGTGTGAGATATGTTTCATTTAAATGTCTACCACCACACGGAGCAGACGTAAAAGCAAGAGATCGAATAATAAAAAAAAGGTCGAGGATTTGTAAATTCTTTAATAAATAAATTGCCGTTTGATTTGCATTTACCTGGAGGATATCAATATTGTGGACCCGGAACTAAATTACAAAAACGATTGGCACGCAATGATTCAGGCATCAATAAATTGGATAGGGCTTGTAAAACACACGACATTCAATACTCGGAAAATCTCGACGATATTGAAGCTAGACATAAAGCAGACAAATAACTTGAATACAGTGCTTGGGATAGGGTCAAATCGAAGGACGCAAGCATTCGTGAGAGAGCAGCCGCTCTACTCGTCACCAACATAATGAAGGCGAAAAGGCATTTCGGTATGGGTTGTGATGTAGACAACTCCAAACGAAGGGGAAAAAAATAAATCATCGAAGAAAAATGGGCGAAATAAAATCAGAGAAGTAGCATTCGAAGCAGGAATTGTACGAAAAGTTCGGGATGAATTACATAAAGCTGGAGGTACTCAATTCGTGACAAACAATAGGAAGATGGCCACAACAATGGCGTTGAAAGCAGCACGTAAATATTTGAAAGCAGCAGGCGGAAAGAAAAAAATTCGCACACCTCGCATAATACCTATTCCGAAAGTTGGTGGAATTTTACCATTGATACCAATTTTTGCCGGATTGTGTGCATTGGGTAGTTTGGTCGGTGCTGCTGCAGGTATAAGCAGAGCTATAAATTCGGCAAGTGCGAGCAGAAATGATCTGAAAGAGGTTAAACATCATAACAGAAAGATGGAGGCGATAGCTTTAGGAAAAAAGGATAGTGGTATATTCTTGAAACCATATCGCAAAGGCCTCGGTATCTACCTCAAACCATATACATCAAAAAACTAATTAATGCCCTACCTCTTAAACCTCTCACAGATATCGATCTGACATATTATGCCAAACAATTGAAAATTCCACATTTTCGTGGTGTGTTCATGCGTGATAATCTGCCAGCCTCAGGACCACGTAATCATGAAACAGCCATCATCAATTTGGATGGATTCAGCGGTCGAGGAACACATTGGGTGATATACAGGAAAATTGGAGGAGTTGCAACATATTTCGACAGTTTTGGAGATTTACCCCCACCAGTGGAGTTGGTCCATACATGCAGTCGAAACAATCATGTATAATTATGAACGTGAGCAGAAATACAATACAGTTGTGTGTGGACACTTATGCTTCAAGTTTCTCTCTCTCTTCCAATCACCCGAAAAAACTAAAATGGATTTCACGCCAGAAATGGATCGAGAGGCTATTAAGAGAATGGGGCATTCCCTCATCGCATATTCAAGATTACGCAGCTTGAAAAAAATGAGTAAAGGTCAACTTGCAGATATGCCCAAAGAGGTCATGATTTCTTGTGCAGCTAATGAAATTGCATCGGTTTGGGAAATACTTCCCAAACACCTTCAAGAGGAAATTGATATTTTAAAATATAAATATTGCTATGAACATCATATGGACAATGCAAGTGTTGGAACATCAAATTCCAGTGATGTGAATGACGGACTCATACCTCAAAAACTATTTTGTTGTTATTGCACCATCGATGATTGTAATATTGGCGCCAATAACAATCAAGTTGAATTGGGACACACAATGCCGCCGAGGAAACGAAGAAAATTATATCACATGTGTTGTGAACAACAATAAAATGATTTGTTATCATATGAATGCAATCAGTCATGTTACGAAAGTTCGAGCTACAAGCTGTTGGATCCAGTGTCTTGAGTGCAGACTTCTACCCATCCATTGAGCTGGATAAGAATAGCCGTTATGGATTGGGGCTTTTGGGATTCTATGGATGCAACACAATCCACAACATCACGGAAACAAACAACTTGATCACTTTCTTCATTCCCGCAAATAAAGCCCTCACAGTCAGTTCTAAACGTGATATAAAAATACCAAGTGGCGCATATGAGATAGAAGAAATAAATGCTGTTATCCAACGAGAACTTGAATTCCACGTATTTCATGGCACGAAACATGATGACACCACACTGGATGAATTGTTCAGCCTTCGAGCAAACAATAATACATTCAAATGTATGATGCAATCAAAGTATGTGGTGAACCTGAAACATGAAAACTCAATAGCATCCCTGTTGGGATTCGAGAAAAAAGAATTCAGTGCAAATCGCATACATGAATCTACATCTCCTGTGAATATTGTACCCGTGAGACTCATTCGATTGGATTGCAACATCATTTCAGGGTCATACATAAATGACGAAGAGAACCATATCCTTTTTTCATTCGATGTTGATGTTGAGCCGGGTTATAATATAACAAAAGAGCCAAACAACATTATTTATATGCCCATCAGCCCGGAAGGACGTCAGTTCAACGACAACATTACTCTGCGCATATTGGATCATCGAAATAATCTCATTGATTTCGGTAGTGTGGAAGAAATAGTTGTTATATTGGAATTGAAGAAATTACAATAACGAATGTAATGGGTTTTTGCTACAACAAACGACAAAACAGTGAATACGAAATATTTTCACCTAACAAAGATCGTCATCCATCAAATATCGTCAAAAAGGAAAGCTTTGCCAGGAAGAAGGTCATTCCACAAGTGTATGCTGAACGGCAAAGACATACATTGTCAGCGAGAGATCTTAATTTTCTAAAATCTATTGGGCTCAGAATTCGACAATAAAATGGTACTAGAAGCAAACAGTGACAAGTTGAATATTTTCAATGAACCAGTGGTCGATCATTCTCTCATAAGTCTGCACGAGCATACCTATAAACCGTACGGATCACCATTGTTCAAGAATTCAGATGAAATCCGAATTGCAATCAACAATCAAGATGTAATACTGGACATTGCCGACAGTTTCATTTACATTGAGGGAAAATTCAAACCAAGTGAAGTGAACAAAGTATGCTATCTTTCCAACAATGCTTTGGCATTCCTCTTCGATGAAATCCGCTATGAAATGGGTGGTGAGCAAGTTGCCGTTGTTCGAAAACCAGGCATAACATCCACAATGAAGAATATGGTTTCATTTGGTCAATCACACTCTCACATGCTTTTGACAACTGGATGGGACTTTCCGACACAAAACAACACATCATTGATGCACCCAGTCATTTATTCAGTGGAAAACTTCCTCTAAAATATTTGATGGTTTTGCTGAGGATTATAAGAAGAGCATTCTGAATGCAAAACAAGAACTGATTTTGATTATAGCTCGCTCATTCAAGAATTCATATATTGGAGACGTTGATGCCTCTTTGGAAATTACAAAGATTGAATGGAAAATAAAACATGTTGTGCCCGATGACAAGCAGAAGCTCAAATTATTCAGTAGAATAAATAAGAGTGGTCTGAATTCAAAAATCAAGTTGGCTTATCGTATGTGGGATCTTTATGAATTACCCTCATTGCGTAGCACATCTTCAGACATATGGGCAATAAAAACAACCAACACTTTGGAAACACCTCGCTTCATAATTATTGGTTTTCAAAGTACCAACGATATTTGAACTCTGAAGTCTACCCATATGAGCGTTGGAATCTCGACTTTGCTGTTTGGTTTAAATAAATTATAATCAGCATTAATAACATCCGGTATTTGAACTCTGAAGTCTACCCATATAGGTTGGAACGACTTGATAGGAAACTATACTCGTCAGCTTATTATGCATACGAGGACTTTCAACGTAGTTATTATGAAAAAGATATGAGTGAACCTCTTAAGGACCTTGAAGAATTTCAACAAAATCCCCTATTTATCATTGATTGCTCACATCAACCGAGTGCCACAAAATCATCTACAGTGGACATCAAGCTGGAGCTTGAAACAAGAAAAACTAAATTTCCAGCCAACACCAAAGTCTATGCACTCATTATACATGACACCTTCTTGACTTACAATGCATTGGATGGCTCTGTTCGTAATTCATTTTGAAATGTTCAATATTTTATTTTTGTACTATATCTGAATATTTTTAAGTATATCAATAATGTTTATGTGTAATGGAAAAATAAATAAAAAAGATTTTGTAAATATATGTTTTATTTCATATCAAATATCTACATGATCATATTCATCATCATATTCATCATATAGTTGATATTTCTCGATGATGTCATCAGGTAGGAATGGTAAAAGGGTGTGGAGGAATCCTTCCAGATCCAATTTGATCATTTCTTCACAGAATTGTTGCAAGTTCAAGGCTCCTTGACTGAATTCCTCACAAAGTATTGTACCCTTGACGTACTTCTCGGATAAATGTGCACATCTTTGGATTTCATCTTCATCGAAGCAAACATTCAAATCATAGACTGTAGCATGGAGGACATTTCGACTCAAAGCATTCAAGTAGGAGTTCAATCTCTCGATGGCTGTATTGATGTCCACGGCTTCCGTCCAACATTGACTCGAGTAATGCATCCACATATTGAAAACTGAAACGAAAAAAAGAATTGTTAATATATTCCATTGATATTCAAATAATTTTACTTACATGAGAAAAATGTGATGCTCCAAATATATTACTTCTACACTGAATGTTATTTTTTAATGAAGAAATATCTATATTCAACATAAAATCACTATATCCTAACTATTAACATATAAACAATATTATCATTTAATGTAGTTGAATTCTACTAGAGGTCGAATTCTCAAACTCCCTGCTACTTGTGGACTCTGACCCAAATATGTTATTGTATATTTGAAATCTGAAGCATTTATGCAACTGACATCGTCCGCATTGAATTCATCCGAAGTACTTTTTGACAACCATGATTTGAATAAAGTATCATTATCATCACGTAATGTCATCAGAATAGATCTCCCATATCGGGTTATACAAATCGTCATACCAATTATGTTGAAAGCTTTACCGATGGTAATGATGATATTGGTCTTTGTTCAAAAGCTCCCACCCTCTTTTCAATTATTGAAGAATTGACTCTCTTCAAATCCACAACTTTTGGAAGAAAAGACATAGTAAGACTGTATGAAAAAATATAGATTATTTCACCTTATAAAAATACACTCACTGAATTGAGAAATTCCTCGTACTCTGTATTCACTCTGATGATATTATCTAACATCTGATTTCTCATCAACGACTCCACACATTTTTATAAGAGAAATCCCCACCCCATTTCCAGTAGATGGGAGTGTGAAGGTCATTGCGCACTTGACCATCAACACACTCATCAATACTCCTAGTTCACTCTTAGCTCGCTCACAGGATAAATGTCCTTCTCGCTTGGAGAGTGTAAGGATTCATGGAGGTCATGACTACACAGAATATGTATGCCTACACCACAACTTTAGTCAAGGTCAAACAAACATCGAGATCAAATCTTTAGGTTGCCGAAACAATCCCAACATCAAAACTCAAGGTCAAATCTCAAAGTCAAAACTTAATGTTATGAATCTCAAGGTCAAAACTGTAGTCGAATCTCAAAGTCGACCAAACCCAATGTCAAAACTCAATGACAAATCTCAAAGTCAAATCTCAAGGTCAAACACACACCACACCTGCAACCATTCAAGGTCACATGTGACGTCATAGTGGTGGGGGGAGAGCCAGAACCGGCTTAAATCTCCTACTTAAGTACCTCGATCCGAAACGCCGAAACTGAAATAAAAGGCAAAACAACCGTTTTTTTTTCTTCAGTCCGATAAACCACACTATTTCCGCCGACCAATGTGATTCTTTTTCTTTCGTTATTTCTACCGCAATGAAAACAAAATAACTCTGAATGTTTACTTTTCCTAATTTTCCGTATCCAGGCTCGATAGGACCAGGATTTATGATGCAAATATTACTCAAAAGGTTAAATTATTCACAACTTACCAGAACTGTCGATGTCTCCGGAAACCATCTGATGTTTTATGCTGGCACTGGGGAAAATTAGAAGGGCAAAAGAGGAAAAAAGAAATTGCCTATGATTTACACAATTTGAACACTATCACGAATATAAATTATTTTTGTTGACAGACTCCGTATACTTTCGTCTTTTTTGAATCTCTCTGCTGCTACTGTCAAGTAATAATTCATCCTCGCAGGACAACATAAGCAACATTGCCACTTCTCCGCACATTGCGGTAGAAAAACTAAACTTATGCCGGAGAATACGGAACAACAGGGGTATTACGCTAATTAGTTCAGTCGCAAAAATCAGAAATGTTTGAAACTATTCTAGGAGTTTAACAAGGGTGCATTCTGATCCCCTACTGTTATCACTAGTACTCGATGACTATTTTGGGCAGAGATATGGGTACTACTATAAATTTGAAGCCATCTGAATGTGATTTCTAAGAAAAATACAGAATAATAGAAAATTAAATATGAAATAATAAATGAAACATACAGAGAAAATAACAGAGTAGGGTCAATGAATAATGTTAAAGAAGAAGTCCTCGCGATATTTCGGGCATGTAGAATAAATAGACAGTTCGAGACTAATAAGAAAAGTATTCGAAGTGAGAAGTAGGTGAAGTTATTTCTTCAGGATCTTTTTTATCCCATCAGTAGACATTCCAACTTTGTTTGTGATTGTTAAGTTGTGCTTAGTTTTGTAAGTGCCTGATGATGACAATTGACATTGTCGAAATGCATAGCATATTCTTTTGATAAAAATGAATGCCTCTTTCATTATGAAGCAGACTTCTCTTCTTTCTCCCAACTAAGAAAATATGAGAAGGAGTAGTAAAACAAGCACTATATAGACGTGAAAAAAAAGCTATATGGTTAAGTAAGTCGAAAGGAGATTTTCGGCTTCAAGGAATAGACTCCATATTTGTTGACGTGAACTGTTTTCTGCAACAAATAATGTTTCCCAAACCACCCCATCCGAGTAGTTACTTATCAAAATATTCATGAATGTCACAGATTTTAAGATACTTCACGTTAAATAGTTTGTAGAAAAAGTTCACGAATACTTCAACTGATTTTTTTTTAAATTCAATGGCTTGATGGGCCCACTTGTGTTTTGTACACAACTTAGATGACACACTTCTTAATCTATTATTTACAAGTATGAGAATAGAATAAGTCAAGTCACTTATTAACAAAAAGAGATATGTATACTTACTGATGTAAAATTAGGTATGTTCCACCTATATTAATCATTGACATGTTTGTTACTGAATGTAACATAAAATGTTCATGATTTCGTTGGGTATTTTTATTTGTTTGTGTATGAGAACTTTCATTTCAATTTGTGATTTGAAGGGGAAGATGAAAACCTTGACTTGAAATCAAAGCATGACGAAATATTCAACTCAAATCTTTCTCTACACATGAAATTAAAATAAATTCGATGGTTTCATGATAACAATATTATATGGATGCTTATGAGTCACAACCAAACGAAAAGTTAATCGATAATGGAAATGATAACACGTCGTGTTTATTAAAAAAACGTTTATATGCATTTAGTTTCCTAGATGTGCTCAAATAAGAAGTCCACTAAGCTAGTCGAATGAATCAAAAGCACACACCCATTTAATCGAGGCTATAAACATTCAAATATTCACTGTGGCTGTGAAGGGTCACTTTCTACATCGAAATGCACTATGTTTGATTATACGCCTGAGATGTATGGTCGCTTGGGTTAGGTAATCCGGTACATTTCTATGTGCATTTTGATTGCCTAGACATTTGCTATTCCGCCCATTCTCAGTCGTGAGATGAAATAAAATGTATAATCCGATCCACAGCACTTCCGAATAGATAGGACTCATTATATTTTCCAGTTATCAAAACCTTTATGTTTTAGGAAGAAAAACATATAATTTAATTTTTTGAAAAACATTTTAATTTCCTGGTTGATTAAATATCCCCAAAATTTTCCTTTTTCACTTGTTTATGAAAGAAGTATTTTTAATTGAAAGAATGAAATTTCATTCAAGGAACTACTCTGGATTATTTTCAGTGGCTATTTATTCGACATAAATTCATCATTATATCATTTACCAATTGGGATGGATTGAATGTGTAACATTTCAATAACCTTTTGAATGGAAATACAAATTCCTATTAAGGATATTCATAATCGTCACAAGAAGCCGGGAAGATTGTTATTTTGGATTTTGAATAAATATTCTTCTCCCAATAGCAATGGGATGTGATCATTACTATCCTAAATTCAGATGATTTCACTTTCGATTTTTCGAATTTTCCGTCCATTTCATTGAAATAAATCACAATAATTATATGTTGTGTAGATATAAGGATCCACGGTTGAAGATATTTCTTTCTTCTTCAAATGGTTTGGTTGGGATTGGGAACAATGTTACTGAAAAGAACTATTGCTTTATTGCCAACGTTTCGAAATTTAATAAATTCATCACCAGGGCTCTGTAACAATGAGTTTACAATTCTTTTTGAGAAAACTTGAATATGGTAAAATAATAGAAAGATAGAAGAAAAATGCCCAAACAATATTGAACATTTCCAGGGGTTCAAAATATAAAAAAAAATGTTTTTCCGAGTGGACACACTGAAATAATAATAAATATTTCTTTGGAATTGAAAATTTAAATAAGAAAAGAATCATACCCTTAATAGAATTTTTCAGTACTGTTTCGAAATCTCCCTTTTTGTTCCCGAATAATCCCAGGACTCTCATTAATTCCATGTTATCATGCAATATACTAAATGGACATGATCCCATTATACCAATGAAGAAAACCAAGTAAAAGGTTCAAAAAACAGAAGTTCCTATGGAGGTGAATGATGAATGTGGAAGTGAACTGATTCAAGTTGACTACATATTAGAGACAAATATTGTTGTAAAAAATATTGCTAGTAAAATTCAGATTTGAAAAAGAAATGAGAATCACAAAAATTAGAACTACTATCTTCTGAATACACTTGCATCAAAACAACTGTGGGATCGAAAAGAATTAAAAAAAGAAATTACGATTTGATCATATCAAATATAATAGTAGATTATAAAATTATTGAGATTCTAAGCGAAATGAAAAATATCACCAATTCAAAACAGATCAGACAACAACCATTTTGACCAAATGATACAAAGATGTGATATTCAAAAAATCACAAGGTGATTTTTCAAAACAGGTTCAAAATTCATCATTAGTTTCGAAACCCAATAAGTAACCACGTCAGATTCACATAATAACTTGGACCCAAAGGAAATAAATGAAATAAATAGCCAGAAAATTTTTTTTTACGACCAATCTAACCTGGAAGTACTGAAGATAGGAATCACCACAAAAATGAGAGAGGGTCATTCATTTGAAGAGAAAAAATGCAAGAATAAAAATTGTTGAGGTTAAATTAGCAGAAGAATTACTAATTAGTGGAGTTAGAGAACAATTAAAAGAAGTTAATATAACTGATGAAAATGTATTAGAATTGATTTCATGAAGCACATAGAGCAAAAATATGATACCGTATTTGCACAAGTTGACGAAAAATCAATAAAAAAAAAATTATATCTGGAATAATTTTATTTTTGAGTTAGCTGTCGTGTTTGGTTCATGAAAATAATAGTATAACCCTTTTTTTCTGGAAGGTGGAGGAAATCATTTCGATTGTGTGGGAGTCTCTTAGTCCTGGAGTTTGTACTCCTACACCTCAAATTAACCCATTGAAAACTCCACCCCGTAGGCTCCTCTGGGCGTAGCCTCCAATGACACTTGGTCCCTCTTGCCCATTGTAACTCACTTGATAAGAATAGAGCTCCGGGAGATTTGAGTTGATCTGCTACACAATAGTTCACCGCTTGTCCCTCCCAGACCTTTTGTTTCACCATGTACTTTTTATGATTCCTGATTGAGGGCCACTTTGCGATCCCTCATAGCAGCTGCAAGTACTGCCGTGGCTACCCTATAGTGCTGGAGGTTCATCTGAATTCATTTCCCAGTATCCATTATTGCGATCACATAGTTCTCGAGTATCTTCATTTATATCTGGATGGCCCTTATCGGTTCTTCAGTACCCTGCGATCCTATAGTACGCTCGGACTTGCATCCTTCCCAGTGCCCTGAAAGAGATATCATTAAGCGAGAAGGCCAAGAGTTGTCCTCATTCCTTTTTGGTATTAAGGCTCAGTTGTCCAACGAGTGAGTATACTTTCTAGAATCCTATGATTATTATTTTAACAAACTTGTCAAAAAACTTCGAGAAAAAAATTAAATAAAATATAAAACAATAACAATATCAGAACTTAATCTATGTGAAAATCAATGAATAAAAAATCTTTATAATATATCCACCATTTCTTCAACAAAAAGAAGGCCGAAGAAAAAAAAGTGAACATCTAAATGAACATTTTATAACAGTTGGAGACAAAATATCTGGTAACATTATTGATATTATATCTTTATCTAAATATAGTTTTGCATCTTTTACGTTTGTGAAACAACAACTAACCAAGAAATTGAAGAAATCATCAATGACTTAGAAACTCACATACTTTTGATAATTTGAATATACATATTATAAAAAAGATTGTATACCATTCACGTGCTTCAAAATGACTAGATTGGAATCGCGGGAACAGGGACCACAAAAAGTGATGTGAATTTCAAAAAAATGCCTGAGTTTATTTGACGCCCTGGAGAAGACGTCACATGAATGTAGATAATTTTCCATTGATAATATGCAATCCATTGAGAGAAAAATTGCTGCATTGAGAATGCACAGAACGTCTGGTCGGGAAAAATTATGGCGGTATCAAAATAATATTATACAGATTGTCTCATTGAAAATATGAGTCTTATTGGAAAGAAAATGATAGATAAAAATGTAAAATACCTCATTATATATGAAACATCCCATCAGGAAAAAACATAGCGACAGGCTGTGATAGAAAAACATGGTCGCCGTTCACAGAATGTTTCATCGAAAAATTAAAAGAAAAATAATTGAAAAAAAAAAAATTATGTACGTTCAGTGGACTGTTTGAAAATTAATATTTGGTAAATTCGCAAACACACAGAACTGATCAAAGTGTCACTCACCCATGTGCCTTCGTCGGGAAATCTGATCTTCAGCCAATAGATACTTCGTCTAGTCTTCCTGGTGGTACCGCCGCTATTCACATTTACACTTATTTTAAGGATGAGGAATATCTTGAGTAATAAGCGTTATATCAATGAGAAACCACCAACTCGAGAAAAACTAAAAATGCTTTGTTCCTTCTGAAAGATCTAGGAACTCATTGTCTATCTTCACACTTCTCCTCTTCCGTCTCATTTCCCCACTCACAAAAGTGACTATATCAGTCTGTGTGATACCTCACGCGCAAAATCAGGTCAAAAGAGTTGAAGAATGCAAATGAAAAATTCCCATTTGAAATATACAATCCCTTGGCAAAATTAATTATAATTATAATAACAAAAAAAGAACAACTGCGTCAAGACGTAACATAACCACTCACCTAAAATTACGCGAGAAATTTTACCCAAAAAATAAGCCAAGAGATGCTTATAGTCTAACAAAATTCTATTGTTCTATAGAAGGTAAGGGACATACCTTCGTAACAGGACGCTTGAGTGTCCCTTCAGCAGTTTTAACAGTAACAACTCGTGCAATACCATCTATACCACCGTGTTCCTCGACTACTCGAGCTAAATGCCACTTCAAAGGGGGTGAAAGGTCATCTTTGAGAAGAATCAAATCACCGGTACTAATAGGAACAGATGGATCTGTCCATTTTGATCGTTGAAGGAGAATATAAAGGTATTTCCTGTGCCATTTTAACCAGAATGATTGTTGAATTTTCTGAACGATCTGCCATCGTCCTAAACGTCCCATTTTGATATCAGTAAGGTCCTCATCTGGCAAAAAGCTCAGAGGGGCTAGGGTCAAAAAATTAACGGGATTTAGTTCCGACACGTCATTCGGATCAGAGCTAATGAGCCCTAATGGCCTTGAGTTCAAAATTGCTTTGATTTGTGTCAATACTGTATGAAACTCCTCATACGCGAGAAGTTGTTCCCCAACCACGCGAACGAGGTGCCCCTTAACCGATTTCATGGCCACCTCCCATAAATCTCCAGAATTAGGGGAAAGCGGAGGGATTCTGTGGAACTGGATACCTTCAGTCTCGACAGCGGTTTGCATCAGGTCAGATATTTGTCCGGCAGCTCCACAAAAATTCGTTTCCTGATCACTATAGATATAACTACAGGAACCACGACGAGAAATGAAGCGCCGCAACGCTCCAAGAAAGGCATCACTCGGGAGGTCAGACGCCAACTCCAAGAGAATAGCCTTGGTTGCCATGCATACAAAAATTAGCACTTTGAAACCACGAGTTCGTCCCAAAGTAATGGAAAATTGGCCACCGTAGTCTACTCCAGCCTTAGAAAATAGTTTTATTTGAGAAATCTTATAGTGGGGAATATTGCCCATGATAGGCTGTGGAGCGGACGGGTTGACACGAAAACATCTGAACTACTTCGACAGAATTCTACGAATGGTTCGTTTGGGACTTAAAGTCCAGTATCTGTGAATGAGTTAGTGATGTAATGTTTGATATCCTGGATGCAGATATTTATTATGTGTGTGCTGAATAACTGATTCAGTAAACTTATGATTGCTAGCGAGGAGAGCTGGATATTTTTGTTGAAAAGACTAAGCGCCCCTCAACTCTCAATACACCTTTTTCTATCAACAAAAGGTGTTAGTTTTGCGAGACATTTGAGAAGGGGTCTCCGTTTTTGAATAAAAGCGAGTTCATGAGAGAAGGAATCAATCTGATCAAACCTTAACAAATACAACCCAGGTAGCTCAAAATCAGCAATAGTGAGAGCACTGTTTTTATGATTATTGGGAAATCGAATATTATGAATGAAACGTAAAACGTATGATACTATTCGTTTGATTTTGGTTAGAGATGAGAAGTTTTTTAATAACCTTTGGAGGGGTTCTGTCGCCACCATGGCAATGCAAACATTTTTTTGTGTTTCTTCTTCGGTAGCAAAGAATTGTGAACACTAGTGGATAGCCGGGGGGCCAACCGTCCTCAAGCTCTCCTAGCCGAAATGGCCCCGCCCACTACAAATAATAAGTGAGAAGTTCCGATGGAAGCAAACCCCTGGATGCTGGATCCACCGGGTTGTCTTCCAAAGACACATGGTGCCAATGGATCAGGGGGAAATTGTCTTGAATTTTAGTGACACGATTGCAGACAAAACATGTCCATTTATGAGGGCTACTTTGTATCCATACTAGAGCTGTGGCGGAATCGGTATAGGCAAAAACTGGAGAAAATTTAAGTTTTTCTTTGAAAACCGTCGAGCGTAACAAATCAAATCAGATAACAATAAGGCACCACAAAGCTCGAGACGAGGTATAGATATTCTCTTTGTAGGTGATACTCAAGACTTGGCACATATGAGATGTGTAGTAATATGATGATCGCTGTGCACAATCCTGATGTAAATCGCAGCCGCATTGCCCTTCTGACTCGCATCGGCAAACCTATGCAATTGGCAAGATAAAAAACAATATAACATAATAAGTCGGGGAACTTGTATTGAAGACAGAAGACCAAATTCAGATTTTAGCTTAGACCAAAGTTCAACTATGCCTTCAGGGGGAGCACTATCCCAATCTATACCAATAGTCCATAAAATCTGGATGGGATTCTCTATGAAAAGCACAACGGGACTAATAAATCCCAACGGATCGTAAATTCTTGCCAATTCGGACAATATATATCTTTTCGTACAGGGTTTGTTGAGGGGTTTAACTTCGTATGGAAATGAATCAGAAACTGGGTTCCATTGGAGACCTGAAATTTCTATGACCAATCAGGTTCTAGATCAAGCCCTAGGGGTTGTAACTGTAAAGAGGAAGCTGGTAAGTGAGAGAGCAATTCAGGACTGTTGTTGACACTTGCGTCATTCGAAACCACCCTTATCGAGAATTCGAATCAAATCTGTTTGAAGTTTGAGTGCCTCTGGTAGCGAATCACTTCCTGATACAATATCGTCAACAAATATATAATTCTCCAGAATTCCAGCAACGGGAGGACATTCATACCTATATTCCATTGCTAATTGTCGAATCGTATTTATTGCGAGGTAAGGAGAAGGAGTCAGACCATACGTCACTGTTTTGAGTCGATAATCTTGAATAGGTACCAAAGGAGAAAACCTCCATAGAATTCTTTGATAGTCCTGGTGATGCTTAGTGACAAGAATTTGCCGATTCATCTGTTTTATATCACTTGTGAAACAAATAGGGTGAAGGCGAAATCTCAGGAGAGTGTCATTCAAGGACAAACAATTTGAACATTTTGAAGAGGCGTCAAACACTACTCTCAATTTGGTAGTGGAACTTTCTGGTTTCAAGACGCAATGGTGGGGAATATAATAAGAACGAGAACACATCGCAATTCCAGAAATCAATTCCATGTGATCAGAAGAAATGTAATCTTTCATGAATTCAGAGTATTGGGCATAAAGTTCAGGAGATTTCAGAAGACGGCGCTCCAGAGAGTGGAAACGTTTCAATATCAATATGTCGAGAATCTTCGAAAGTTGGTTCAGAATATCGAAAACGGATAGCAACAATATATCTGCCAGGTTTGGATAAGGTTTGGTTGTATATATATATATATATATATATATATATATATATATATATATATATATATATATATATATATTTATATATATATATATATATATATATATATATATATATATATATATATATATATATATATTATATATATATATATATATATATATATATATATATATATATAGTTTCAGTTAAGATATCCTACGAAACGCTAGCTGGCGGAAATTGTTCAAGTTCCCATAATCGTTTGACTAAGTTTTCCAAATTACTACTTCTTCACTAGTAAAGAATGTGTTGTCCTCTGCCGATGGAAAATTGTCCTCTTCCATAATTATCCACCCAAATATCGTGTCGAGGGCTACAGGTTTATTTATTGAAATTTGCGGACTCCCACCTTTAATGATGTGTGCGAAAACATCTGCTCCCAACAACATATCCACGGGGCGTGAAATATTGAAATTTGGGTCAGCAAGTTTAAGATTCGCAAAATTACTGAATTTGTCAATCGATATATTTGTACAAGGCATATTCTAGCAGATCTGAGAGAGCACTCAAGATCTACAGGTGAAATAGGTTGAGTTTCACCCCTAGGTTTAATGGAACCAAAAAACCCCTTGATTTGCATGAGAATGTATTTGTCCAACACCCTCAATATCAATAGACATTTCCATACGAGTGAGCCCTAGTTTATCGCAACATTTTTTCGCAATGAAGGAGTACTGACTTGCACTATCTGAAAGAACGCGAACAGGTTGGTATTTTCCACGAGAATCTAACACTTCAATCATGGCGGTTGAGAGTAAAACTGTACTTTTAATGTTAGAAAATGAATTTACCTGAGAGACAGTTTGGGTTTGGGGTACGGGATTTTTCGGAATTGCATGGACCGGGTTGTAAGAATCAGAATTCATATCATCCACAGTGATCCTTTGAGAGTTTTTAAAATCGAAATGTTAGTAAGTATGATGGGCAAGTGAACATTTTCGGCACAGAGAATTAGAGGTACAATGAGAGACAGTATGTTTAGTTCCCAAACAATTTGTACACCACCTTTTACATCTTACCAGATTGTACTTTTCCTTTGGAGAAATTGATAAAAATGTTGGGCAATTACAAATGTGGTGATCTTTGTTACACAACTGACAGCATTGGGGGGTTGAAGAAGAATTGACAATGAAACTAGCACTGGCTTTCGATTTCATCACCTTATTGGAAACAGGGGAGGTCGTCTTGAAATTTGACTCATCAATTTTTTCATTGAATTCGGGTTCGATAGAGCAACGTTATTCATCGCACTACATTGTTTTTCTAAAATATATTTCAATTCTAAAAGAAAACGGTGTTCACGGTACAGCTAGAGGATTCGCCAGAATTCCCTAAATCACTAAAATATGCTAGATGGAAGAAATGGAAGAGATTTCAAAATGAAGGCACATACTTTCCATATTCACGTTCTCCAGTGAAAGTTGTCTTGTTAGACTACTCGCACCCTTCTGAATCTCACTTCGTAACGAAGTTAGCTTCCCGAGCCCTTTTGGCTTCGGAAAATGCCTAATTCGGATTCTTGGCATCGAGAAGATTCCATTGACACATTTCCCCTATCGGATCAAAATCAATGCTCACTTCCGGTTTAGTTTTCGATGGATTCGGGTATTATTCCGTGATTTGTTTACGAATATACGGTTTCGTTATGCAATTTGGAGAATTTAACGATTTATCTTTCTATGATAGAGTTGTAGGGTGGGGGTTGACGAATTTACAGTTTTCCCCCAATTTGACCCTCACTTACTGAGAGTCGAATCAAAATTTCTATTTTTAGAATCGAATTTAAAGTGCCTAAATGGTACAAATTAGCTTATTGAAAATTAGCTGAATCGGTGCCGTTGACTCTTTTGATACGTCCTGTATGCAAAATACAATATATATATATATATATATATATATGTATATTTATATATATATATATATAAATATATATATATATATATGTATATTTATATATATATATATATATTTTTATATATATCATGGAACAGGGATGTCGAAACGTTACAGGATCGAGAAAACAAGCATCCAGGGTGTCTCATAGACTGATGTCGTCATCTTGAAGAAGGAACATGGATATATATATATATATATATATATATATATATATATATATATATATATATATATATATATATATATCCATGTTCCTTCTTCAAGATGACGACATCAGTCTATGAGACACCCTGGATGCTTGTTTTCTCGATCCTGTAACGTTTCGACATCCCTTGAGATTTTCAAGAGATTGTTTCATTAGTCGAAATAACTCAGTTGGAAGAGCGATGGACTGAAGATCTGGCGGTCCCTGGTTTCAACCCAGGTTTCGATTTTTTTTTGTTGAACCTCGCATGATATATATATATATATATATATATATGCAGATTTTTCACATTCACGTTCTCCAATGAGAGTTGTCTTGTTAGAGTACTCACACGCTGCTGTATCCCACCCCATAAAGAAGTTAACTCCTAGTGCCCTTTTGACTTTGGAAAATACGTAATTATGATTGGCCACATCGAGACGAATCCATTGACATCGAAATTTCCCTTATCGCATCAATATCAGTGGTCACTTCCGGTTCATGAGATTTTGGTGGATTTGGTTATAGTTCCATGCCGTGATTACGAATTAATATAGGGTTTTGTTATTTTATATAATTCAGAACATTCAAATCGCGGTTTATCGTTTACTTGCTATGCCAGTACTAAAACTAAAATTTGGATTTTTTAAATCGTTTTTCAAGTGCCTTAATGGTATAAGTACATCGAATCACGTTAGCTCTATGAAAATCAGCCGAATTGGAGACATTGACTTTTTTGGTACACCGTGCATACAAAATGTATACGAATTCATGTATTTCATGGTAATTTGAGCCACATTTGATTTTTGTTTTTTTTCCAATGACCATCAGCCATGTTCTTTTTCACCAATGAGAGGTGGTTATGTTTTTTCCCTCCAACAGGCAGCCTGTTTTCTCTCCAATGACAGGCGGCCATGTTTTTTCACAATTACAGGCGGCCATGTTTTTCTTAAACGTCGGCTATGGGTTTTTTAATGACATGTGACACAAAGCGGCTATGTTTTTTTCCCGATGACAGGCGGCAATGTTTTTTTCTATTACCAATGAGACACTCTGTGTATCATTATTTCACGCTCCCACCTGAACACTCTTATCTCTGAAATCTTGACCGACTACTTACGCGCTCTATCGAGGTGAGTTCGAAAGGAACACAAATGACCACGTTGGACCTTGGATTTTCTTATGAGATGGGTCAAATGACCAGGTCCAGCAGACCATCACCCAAATCGTCCAGGTCACAGGCACCACCCCTGGCCCATCTCGCGCGAGGGCACAAATCGTCCCTGGGCCACCTGTGTCAGCGTCGCCGACACCGTCTCCGGGCCATCATACAAATCGTCCTGGGCCACCCCTGGGCCCAGGCGCCACCCCGGACCATTCCGACATGGGTCATAGACGCCAGGGCCATCCCTGAGCCACTCGACACCCAAATCGTCCCGGGCTAACGCGGGCCAATCATCCCGGGCGGTGTCTTTGAAGTCGGCGCCTTTGAAGTCGGTGTCTTTGAAGTAGGCGTTTCTGAAGTCGGCGTCTTTGATCTTCAGTTTATCACTCTCACTCCAAGCTATTCGAAATAATGGAACAATCTTTCGAAAATCGCCATTTTCAAAATGTCTACTGAAGAGTACTGACGTAGAGTTGATGAATTTGGTAGACGTGTTCGAGAATTAAGATATCCAATTTTATGAGGAAAAAGAAAGAGTTCAACAAGTTGAGTGTGGAAAGCTTAAGAAAACGTAATATACCTCTCACAACATATCCATTGCGACGTATTCAACCATCAACACTCTACAATGGTCCTTCTGAAGTCTCTGCTGCTGCTTTCGGCAATCCACAATAATATATTGTACATACATGTGCCTAATGGGGGCCAAAACATTGCAGTTTGTTTCAACAGTGCCAAAGGACTCAAACGCGATTGCAATAGATCAAATTGGAGAATGATGAATTCGGAAAAAGTAAACAAGTTGGACGTCTTTTCCATATCGCTACCAGAAGAAGCACGCAACTATAAATTCAAGATCATTTCCCAAACTCTTTGAAGTCGGCGTCTTTGAAGTCGGCGTCTTTGAGGCGGCGTCTTTGAGGCGGCGTCTTTGAAGTCGGCAGCATCACCGCCCGCCACAGTCACTATCTTCACACCTGTGGGGTATCTTTGAAGTCTGCGGGCCAATCCATTCGATCACGGGTGTCTTTGAAGCTGCGGGCCGGCCCATCCCGTCACGGGCCACTTGGGTGTCTTTGAAGTCTGCGGACCGCGGCCCATCCCGTCACGGGCCACTTGGGTGTCTTTGAAGTCTGCTCACCGCGGTCCATCCCATCACGGGCCACTTGGGCGGTGTCTTTGACCTTTGAAGTCGCGGGCTGCCAACCCCCGAATTTTCCCACCGCCTCGGGCCACCTTTGAAGTCAGCCGCGGGCCGCCAATCACCCCCACTTACCTATGCTACGTGCCACCCACCTCACACCTGCCTGATTAAGGATTTTCCCACGGTCTTCAAAATTTTTCCCAGGCCAAAGTGACCCCATACCTTCTTATTATTTTATGCTCCTGACTGAAGATGCATGGAATGAATCTTTCTCGACTCTCAGCAAAATGTCTTTCTTCTTTCTACTACTGAACGAACTTTTATCAATAATTCCTTTATATGTGCCACTGTTTTTTCGATTTTAACCAGCAAAGCATCGTCGTATCTCTCTGACCACAAACGGGAACTACCTTTTTCAACCTTATTGAACGTACTCATATACACATAAGCATTTAATACGAAAAATATTCGATCATTCCACGGATCACAGTGACCTATCTGAACCTTCAACAACGAAAAATAATGAAAAATCCTTTTATTTTTTTATACAAGTCTTATCAAGTGACTTATATGCAAATTTTTTGTTATAAAAACGGGATGACGAGGCCACGCTGTTAATAGTTCATTATCGCCATCATCTCAGTATTTATCTATGATATATGATTAGTGTGGCGTTTTCCGAGGTTGAAATTCACATGTTGTTTGTGATGCGAGCTACTATGTGAAATGAGAATACGATGATTCGCTAGTCATTTTCCAACAGCCAACCACGATATCTATCGCAAACTACTTCATGCAATCCTCAACTCGATAGCTTAAGAAAAACGACAGCGAATCTTCGAATTCACATTTCACATAGTAGCTCGCACTATAAGCAACAAGTGAATTCCAACCTCGGCAAACGCCACATCAATCATATATAACTATTAACTGCGTGGCCTCGTCTTTCCGCTTTTATAACAGAAAATGAGCATGTAAGTCACTTGATAACAGTTGTATAAAAAACATCTAGTTCAGAAAGGAATATTCCAAATTATTTTTCGTTGTCAAAGGTTCAGAGAAGTGTACGTTCAATAAGGTTGAAAAGGGTAGTTCCTGATTGTAGTCAGAGAGATAAGACGATGTTTTGCTGGTTTAAATCGAAAAAACAGTAGCACGTATAGAGGAATAATTGAAAGAAAGACGTTCGGTAGTAGAAACAAGGAATACATTCCGCTGAAATTCAAAGAATATTAATTTCAGCGTCTTTGGTCAGGAGACCCATTAAAAATATACAGAACGTCTCATTGGTTAAGAAAAAAACAATGCGTCTAGCTGTGATTGAAAAAATCACAATGCTGTTTCAGAGGGTGTCCCATCAAGAGAAGAAATAATATAAAATTTTTAAAATGTTTCAATGAAAATATCTAGAACGTCGGGGAAAAAACATGGCGTCTAGCTATGATAGAAAAAAGTTGGTGGTATCAAGATAATATCATACATTGGGGAAAACATGTAAAATGCCCCAATGAAAAAGTTTCGAGTCCTTTTGGAAAATGAATAAAATGGAGAACAACAACGGCGTCTTTGAGTGATGAAAATTACGCTCCAGATGCATGAAAAATGCAAAAAATAAAGCATGAAAAATCGTGTTTTAGTGATAAAAAATTATGTCTTAGACGCATGAAAAACGAAGTTTCGAAGGTCCGTGGAGGTAGGTTTTATATTCGTTGAATATATTGAATTTCCACTTTACAGAGTACAAACATGTTGGGATATCTCCATCACCTACGGAATTAGCTTCTAGAGCCTTTGTTATACAAGGAAATAGTAAATTATGTCCATTGACATCGAAACGAAGCCATTGATACCTATATTTATTGATATTTCGATATATTTGAATATTATTCCATGTTGTGATTACGGATTCATATATGATTTTGTTTTTTCACGTGATTTTAAACGTGATTCATCGTTATATAATAAAGTTGAAGGGCGATAATTGATTTCAAATGTATGGGTTTTTACCTTAAGACTAATATGGAGGAAATCAACATGAAAGATATCTAGCCTATGTGTCAAAGCAATCATTTGAATGGTTTCTTCACTCTTGGTCTCAGTTCTGAGTTCCAAATAAAAGATTCAACTTGTCAATTAACTCCATAGGTTAGCTTGAGATTTATGGCAAATGGGCAAATGGCAGTAGACTCAGCAGAATCGGAAATCCTACGATGATAAGGAAGGAGACCTCCTACAAATCGAACCAAATCGACAAATCTAACAAAGAGAAAGTTTTACGTGCAATACATAGTCACTGAAAGATTACTGGACCGCAAAAATTCGGTGACGTTGTTCGTATGAGCGAATCAAAACGCAATTGGGGGCAGTTTGGCCCTGTATAGCTCCGGACGACACTGACGAATTTTGCTCTGCGAATATTTAGTGTTATAAAGCTTCAAGTGATCGACGGCTTGTGCCAAAGATCAGGAGAAGAACCCACCATCCACCTTCTACATTGAAGTCCCGACAAAAATCCTACTCAGTGGAAATCGACACTCCCCCTGGTAAAGGTAGTCTGGATCCGAAGGAATCAGTGCTCCTGAGGATCGGATCTCTCTCGAAGGCCGATCACCTGGAGGTGCTGGGGACTTTTCTGAACTCCCTCGGCGATGATCTGGTGAAAATCCCCGTGATTAGCAACCTAGTATCCACCAAAAAGGCTGGAGTTGGAATTGATAGCAGCACCCCAGAAGAAATGATTTCCCAGCTCTACAACTATCCAAAGGCATGTTAAAACCTTCTTCAAGCTTCCTTGGCGCTCGTAGAAGTTCTCGAATAGTCGTAGATGCTAACTCAGATCAAAATTTCACAAATGTCAAAATCTTAAATAAATTTCAAGTTCTGTCAAACGTGACATTAAACGAATCCCACGTCTATTTTTTCAGAAATCCAGGGGCGGACCAGGGCTCTTAGAATTCTTCAATCCAAATTTTTAATTATACTGAGGGTTCTAGCATCCCCACAATGACTGAAAATTCCAAAAATTCTGAAAATTTGACCGAAGACGACACAAATATGGAAATTATAACGACTCTGTTCGACCAAAAACAGAACAGACACCACTAACTATTAAAAAACAGTTGGGACTGTTAGGGACAAGAGCAAGTGGATAACAGAGAACTTCAAATCAAACAACATCAAGTTAGATCAACCTTCAAAAAACGTATTCGACGGAATACGATTTTTTCTAAATTCTCCCGATGATTATAGAAAGATCTCGAGCATCTTCAGGGATCAAAAGATTCCTAGAGATAAGAAACTCAAGGTCGTATTCAGGGGCGTCCCCGTGTTTCTTGCTTGTGACGACATTAAAGCTGAGCTGGTTGACAGGGGTTTCACCCCAGAATCAGTGGCACGACTACATAAGTTGAACGGAGAGAAGAAAGCTCTCCCTCTTGTCTCAGTTCTAATTGGCAAGGAACAGCGTGACATATTTAACGTTGAAGATATCCTAAATGTCAGAGTGACAGCGGAACCACAAAGGCCCAGGGCCTCTGTGGGTCAATGTCACCGTTGTCAAAAGTTCCGCCATCAGCTGAACTGCTGTGCCACCCCCGCTTGCGTCAAATGCCGGAAAAATCATATATCTGAGGATTGTGTGACGCCGAAATTCGAAAAATCAAAGGGTTCGAATTGTGAGCGGTAGGACACTGCGAATTATCGAGAATGCCCCAAGTGTCCTCGAATGAAGCGTAGGGTGAACCCCGCGAACACGGGGTACCACAATCCTAGATTTTTTCCTGCAAATTCAGGCATGACGCAGACGGAGATGTCGTATGCAGCGGCGGCCCGTGATAATCCCCCTGCACAGACAGTTTAGCTTAATATTCCCAGAGATATTCTTTGGATCACATGAGGGTACTGCTTGCACAGTTCGCTGAGGCTGCTGCAACACTTTCGACCGGTTTCAACGCTAACTAATGGGTGAAAGTCAACTTCCGAATTCCATCAAAGCTATGAGTTGGAATTGTAATGGCCTCCTCCAGAATAGACTTGAGTTTCAAGAGTTTCTTGTAGAAAACAACATTGATGTTGCTTTTCTGCAGGATAAATTGTTAGATTTCCTAACTACAAAATGCTCAGAAATGATCGACTCGGACGTCCGGGTGGCGGCGTTGCCATTTTGGTTAAGCGCTGTCATTCGCATATTCAGCTTGGTATTTCCGAAGATGATACCCATGGTATAGAAACTGTGGGTATTGTTTTCAACACGAGGAGTGGTCCTATGCGTTTAATCAGTGCTTATAACCCTCCTAACAATCGAATACTTCCTGAAGCGCTCTCTTGATGGAAACAGATCAACCTGTTTTGGTCATCGGTGGTCTGAACGCTAATCACACACAATGGAATCGTGTCACCAATCAGAATGATATGCGACTGTGGCAACATTTTGACAGATATGAATACCAGGTGTTGGCTCCGGATGAGCCGACGCATTTTGGTCATCTCAGGCCTGATGTGCTTGACATAGCTTCGGCCAGAAACATCACCTGGAATTGGAACATTCGCACTCTCTCCGTGTTTGGCTTGTTCACAACACGGTGATTCTAACTCTAGGGGGTGATCCACCGCCCCAAGAAAGATCGTATGTGCACCAAGGTGGACTGGGAGAGGTTCCGTTCGCTTCTGGAGACAGGTTACTGTGCTCCTGGGTGAATCGATTCTCTACTTGAGTTGGACGAGGCCGTAGCGTGTTACGAGCTCACCATCGAAAATGCTCTCAGGGATTCCCTCCGAAAGGAACCGGGTCCTAGATATCAGGATGAATTTCCTCGAAGATTTAAAAATCCTATTTGAGATCGGAATCGGGCCAGGAGGGCCTATCATAGGAGTATGTTCCCCGCGGACAGAATCCGTCTGAATGAGTTGAATAGGGAGGTTAGAAATAAGGTAACCGAGTTTAGAAACGGAAGATTTGGCAATACATTAGAAAATTTAGAAAATGACGGACGACTTAAGAAATTGAATCAAAATGTAAAGTCAAAAAAGTCTGATTTCCCCCCTATTTATGGAGAGCTCGGTATGTGCTACGACTCCGAGTCCAAAGTTCAAGCCTTTGCTAACTCGATAGAAAGGAAATGATCATCCAGACGATGATCTGGATAGTGATTTTTTGCTAGAAAATCGGGACAACCAGGTGCAGTCATTATTGAATATCATTAACAATTCACTGCGCCTCAGAAGATTTCCTCGGAGATGGAAGCATGCCATCGTGGTCATGATCCCGAAAGGAGGTCAGAAACCGACCTTCCTGCAAAATCATCGACCATTCAGTCTGTTATGCTGTTCAACTAAGTTGGCTGAAAAAATCGTTCTCGAGAGGCTTGATGATGAAGTGGAGGACAGAAATGTCCTACCGAATGAGCAGTTCGGCTTTCGTCGCGCTCACTCCACCGAGCTACAGGTTTTGAGGCTGGTGGAAAATACAATCACTCTGCTCAACTCCAACAATAGTGCCCATATTGCCCTACTAGACATAAATAAAGCATTTGACAGAGTATGGCACGAAGGCCTGCTCTGCAAATTGATCGATTTCCACTTGCCTCTGAGCCTGGTGGAGTGGATAGAGTCGTTCCTCATGGGTAGGACATTTCAGACCAAGGTTGACGATTTCCTCTCGGACCCGAGAGAAATTGAGGCCGACGTTCCTCAGTACCTCTTCACCTCCGATATACCACGAACCGTACACGGCCTTACTTTCCTCGTCAGCCAACCACATGAAGGGTGTTGTTTATTTGCAGAATACATTGAACAAATTGATGAAAATGGTGTTTCGAACGCACCAAAAATTTTGTAAAAACAAAAACGTCAATAACGACGCTTTGGACAGAAATGGCGTTTTGAACGAATGAAACGTTGAGTAAAAATGATGAAATGAATACGAAAAGCATGATTTGTTGTGACACACATGAAAAAAAAACGACTCTTTGAGTTGAGAAAAATAGCGTTTGCCTCATAATAAATATGAGTGAAGGAATCAAACAACATTTTACCTTTGTTATTTTATATTTCAAATCGGAGGTGCGGAATCATAGAATATTTCCACTCCAAAGTTTTATCCATTGCTAAATAATTTGTTAAATGAAGAAGCCCTAGTATTGATTCGAGGTTTATATTTTCCACGAAAGCGTTCCAAAAGATTGCATGAAAAATATGAACTGAATAAAATGATCGGAATTCCAGAGGAAAAAAAAAATAAATTACGGATATTTAAAAATTCTGCACTAAATTACAATTAAACCTGAGTAATGTAATTGAATACACCATAACTTTTCGTTAGTTTTCAATATTTCATTCAAACCCGAATATAGTTCTCAGATACTGCCAATTGGAATTGTAAAAACAAACCATTCTGATTGTTCGAATACTCAATTCAAATATCCTACGAATGGCAATCTTTCACTCTTAACCTTCAGTTCGCTTCATTACGCTCGAAATGTAATATAATATTTTTTGATACTGGAGACCCACTCACGTTGTGTCCTCATTATACTTATCAGAAATATATACCTATATATGATGAGGACACAACGTCCTCTCCATTCCTACAATAATTGAAAATAAAAAAGCGTTACCCCTCTTTTGATAAGCGGATTTGGGATATTCCCCTCAACATATATCCACAAATTTGATATAATTGAGAAAGCCCCTTGACCTGGAGGTCAGGTCGCCTACCCAACTCAACGGAGGTCAAAACTTAACATATATATATATATATTTTGGAGAAAAATGGTTCTTGAATCTTGTTGATATTTTTTTTGGAGGTTCTTGGGATGTAGATTCGATAAGAGAAATGAGAGTTTTAAGATAGACCTTTTGCCTCTGGCCAGAGGCTTCATCAGTATTGGCTTTTTTTTATTCATTGAAAGTAGGTAATTACATCTATTTTGTTTAACAACATTGCTTGGCATAAAACAGGGTTATTAGGCCATTTTCTCGTTGTTTACACATTTTTAGCTTATTGCTTTGCGAAGATTCCTAATAAATGTTGTAGTCTGTCGATCGTCATATCGAAACAACAAGATACACAACACAAACCGAAAACTAATTAGAAGAAGTTACAGTTCCACTCTCAACGGAAAAACCGATATGATATTTAAACATAAAGCAATAAGCTAAAATGTGTGAACAACGAGAAAATGGTTTAATAACCCTGTTGTTATTCCAAGCAATGTTGTTAAACAAAATAGATGTAATTACCTACTTTTAATGAATAAAAAAAGCCAATACTGATGAAGCCTCTGGCCAGAAGCGAATCGTCTATCTGAAAACTTTCTCTTATCGAAGCTACATCCCACGAACCTCCAAAAAAAATTATATATATATATATATATATATATATATATATATATATAAATATATATATATATATATATATTGTTATGTTATGTTATGTTATGCCAGTTATAAGTTTTAAAAGGAAAAAACCCACAAAAAAGAATAATTACTAAATAGTTATTAGTTTCAAGAGATTGTTATAACATAATTTTGGAAGTTCTATTTATTTATAAGCCTATGTATGATATGGATAGATAAAAATGTCAAAATACTACAACACAATCAATTTCATACACTGTCATAATGATTATAACCCATAATTGATAAAAAGACAACAAAAAGTCTAGATTTACAAAATTTGCATGAATAAAAAGTGATCAACACATTTACAAATTTGGAACATACAGTATATGAAATTGTAGATAACTAAAAGTAACCAATGGTAGAACAGAAAACTTCTTGATGACAATAGCCAATCAGGGAATAGATGGTCATATGGAAAATTGGAAATTGTGAGAGAATAACAACGGGGTGATGTCATAAGCAATTATTATTGAAATATGTACATAGTAATAAGAATGGGAAAATAATTGTATATATAAATTATATAAGATGAACCCAAACAGTGAAATGTGACAATTTGGTGCGCGAATTCAAAAATTCAAATGAAAAAGAAGAAGGAAAATTGGTATCCAAGGAAGCAGAAAAAAACAAAGCCGTGAAGATTGAAAATAAATTAAAAGAAGATGCCACGCTATATTTTTGGGGAAAGAAAAATGGGATAATTTGAACATTACAAACAGAAAACCAATATGACCTTATTTGTCCACCACACACAAGTATTTGGAAGCTGATATTTGGATTGGAATGGTTCTTTCTACATGGTATTGGAGTTCCTGACTGCATTGGAGTGAAAGGGAATCCAAATCCTGGTGAATATCTTGAACATCTGACAGTTCCAGACAGGTATAAACTTTCATAGTGCACATCACGTTCTTGAACAATATCACTAATAACGCATCTCACATTGGAAGAACTTTATTTCACTTTGTTTTGAACTATAAAGGAAAATTTCACTTTCAAGGAAAAAATGAGGTTGTGTCTATCCATCCATGATTTGATTTTTATGATTATCCGTGAATATTTGTAGATTCACATTAGAATAAGTTATTTCTCGTAGGCCAGGTAAAATTAAGTCTTCCTGAATAAAGGAAATAATTGCTTTTTGATACTTTGTTGTTTGTTTTCTACAATGATCAACAATCATACCTGTGACCATTGAATAAATTGAGTTTTGACATATCAAGTAGTGGCTAAATTGCCTGAACCGGCTATCTGAGATAAGAGGTATACCAACTGTGCTAGCTGTGGTAAGAAAAATGATAACAATTGGCAGCAACGTGACGAGAGAACAGTGACGTTCGCTGGCAATTATTATTACATCATTGCAAAATATATTATACAGGGCACAAATAATTATCTATATCATAACAATTTGGCTCACAAAGGAGAATAGAGAAACTTATTAGCAATCTTCATTTTACAAAAACAATTTATATTTGAAAATTTATCATTACATAACAATTGGCGCCGCAACGTAGTGGCAAGTAAAGGCAATATCATTTCATAATATTTATCACAGCGGAAAAGGCGAATAAAGGCAATATTATTTCATAATATTTACAAGCGGAAAGGCGAGTAAGGGAAATATAATATTTCTTGATATTTATCGCAACGTAGTGGCAAGTAAAGGCAATATCATTTCATAATATATCATTTCAAGGCAAGTAAGGGCAATATATCATTTCAAGGCAGAGTAAGGGCAAGTAAAGGAAAAATATTATTTTCAATAACAATGGGTGAACATTAGCAATTGGCATTTCAAGGTGTAAGGCTAAATATTTGTGAATAAAAAATGGATTTGAGAGAGGTAAGAAAGTTGGTTTGGAAGAAGGTGCAGAAGGTAGAGAGAGGGGTGATCAGGAACAAGGAGAGAGTAGTAATGTGAGAGGGATAGAAATAAAAAGTGAGAATACACAAAGGAGAGTCAGTTTCAAAAATTCATGGATTTCATAAAAGATGAAATAAAAGATATGAGAGAAGATTCAGTCAGGAAGAATGAAAAAATGGATAAATACTTCGAAAGTATGAATGAGAAAATGCAAGAAAACCATGATAGAATGATGGACATATTGGAAAAAGACAGAATAAACATAGGAAGAATGGGAAATAGTTTCAAAGAAGGTACGAAAGGAATATGTAAACCATTAGAAACAAGTAGTGAGAAAAATAAAATTCAGGGAGTAGTTATACAAAAAACAGATGATAGGAATAATTTATTAGAAAAAGGTGATAAACAAATACAAAATATAAAAATGAATTTTGATAAAAAAATAATGAAAATAAATAATAAATTAAAACAAAAAGTTTAAAATAATAAAAAAAAAAATAATAAAAATGAATGACATAAACGTGGCTAACAAAAATCTTGAGTTGAAAAAAAGGAACATAAATAAGAAAATAATAATAATAAGAAAAAACATTATATAACAGAAAATTTGTGATGGTAAAAGAAAAAAAATAGAATAGAATTTTTGAAATAAAAGAAATAAATAAGGAAATAATAATAATAATAGAAGTAAAATGTTAAATATAGAAAAGGAAAGAATATGAATATTACTATAAAAAAACAAGAGCAATTTGAATTTATGAAAATGAAAATAGTTGAAAATGTTAACAGAAAATTTCAATTGAAAATGGTTGAATTAAAATATAGGCTTGCAGTTACAAAACAAGCAAGATTCCATAGAAGGAGAGACAAATAATAAAATGAAAAATTATATAATAAATTGTAGGTTAACAAATTTGATAGGCAAGTTAAGGAATAAAAAATGGAAAAAGTTGAAAAAATAATTTGATAGATTTAAAATGAAAAACAAACATAAAGAAAAAAATACATCAATGAGAGAAAATATTAGAGGAAACAAAACAACGCCTAAAAAAAAGTATAAAAGAAAAAAAAATAAAAAAAAAAAAAAATTGAAAATGTTTACAAATGAAAAAAATTAAAAAGGAAAAAAAATGTGAATTTTAAAGAAAAATGAAAAGAAATGAAGATAAAAATATTTTGTGTATGAAATGAATGTATGTGAGAAATGAAAGTGGAAATATAATATATTAAAAAATATATTATAAATAAATGAGAAAAATGAAAAAGCGAAAGAGTATGTACACAAAAGAAATAAAATGAGAGATTCAAATTAATAAAATATCCAATTCAATATGAATATAAAGAACAACTGAAGGAAGAGATAGGAAAAATAATAAAACAGCATAATTGAAAGAGTACCAGTAATTGTAAAATCGATAATTGAAAAAAATATCAGTATAAAATATAAAATGAAAGTAAGATAATAATAATATATAAAATGTCATATATGATAATATCTTTTTCTCTCTTGATCCGAAAAAAATGTCCAAGTCAAGTTTTTCTGGAACGAAAGAACGTAGTACTAGTAGTTGTAAATAAAAGTTATCGTTGTAGAATTTGTTTATCTTGAACTGGTGGAAAATCCAGCAAAGTAGTTTTCTGAAATTAGAAAAATATAGTATTAGTTAAAGTAGATTCAATAACTGTAAATAAAGAAATTGACATTGAAAATTTTCTAACTTGTAGAAAATTATTGAATATAAATTTAGGAATGTTGTTATGTTATGTTATGCCAGTTATAAGTTTTAAAAGGAAAAAACCCACAAAAAAGAATAATTACTAAATAGTTATTAGTTTCAAGAGGTTGTTTTTACATAATTTTGGAAGTTCTATTTATTTATAAGCCTATGTATAATATGGATAGATAAAAATGTCAAAATACTACAACACAATCAATTTCATACACTGTCATAATGATTATAACCCATAATTGATAAAAAGACAACAAAAAGTCTAGATTTACAAAATTTTCATGAATAAAAAGTGATCAACACATTTATAAATTTGAAACATACAGTATATGAAATTGTAGATAACTAAAAGTAACCAATGGTAGAACAGCAAACTTCTTGATGACAATAGCCAATCAGGGAATAGATGGTCATATGGAAAATTGGAAATTGTGAGAGAATAACAACGGGGTTATGTCATAAGCAATTATTACATATTGAAATATGTACATAGTAATAAGAATGGGAAAATAATTGTATATATAAATTATATAAGATGAACCCAAACAGTGGAATGTGACAATTTGGTGCGCGAATTCAAAAATTCAAATGAAAAAGAAGAAGGAAAATTGGTATCCAAGGAAGCAGAAAAAAACAAAGCCGTGAAGATTGAAAATAAATTAAAAGAAGATGCCACGCTATATTTTTGGGGAAAGAAAAATGGGATAATTTGAACATTACAAACAAAAAACCAATATTACCTCATTTGTCCACCACACACAAGTATTTGGAAGCTGATATTTGGATTGGAATGGTTCTTTCTATATGGTATTGGAGTTCCTGACTGCATTGGAGAGAAAGGGAATCCAAATCCTGGTGAATATTTCGAACATCTGACAGTTCCAGACAGGTATTAAACTTTCATAGTGCACATCACGTTCCTGAACAATATCACTAATAACGCATCTCACATTGGAAGAACTTTATTTCACTTTGTTTTGAACTATAAAGGAAAATTTCACTTTCAAGGAAAAAGTGAGGTTGTGTCTATCCATCCATGATTTGATTTTTATGATTATCCGTGAATATTTGTAGATTCACATTAGAATAAGTTATTTCTCGTAGGCCAGGTAAAATTAAGTCTTCCTGAATAAAGGAAATAATTGCTTTTTGATACTTTGTTGTTTGTTTTCTACAATGATCAACAATCATACCTGTGACCATTGAATAAATTGAGTTTTGACATATCAAGTAGTGGCTGAATTGCCTGAACCGGCTATCTGAGATAAGAGGTATACCAACTGTGCTAGCTGTGGTAAGAAAAATGATAACAATTGGCAGCAACGTGACGAGAGAACAGTGACGTTCGCTGGCAATTATTATTACATCATTGCAAAATATATTATACAGGGCACAAATGATTATCTATATCATAACAATTTGGCTCACAAAGAATAGTGAAAATTATTAGCAATCTTCATTATATAACAACAACTATTGTTATTAAATTTATCAATACATAACAAATTGGCACACCAAAGTGTGGGGTGAAATAATAACATAATAATTTGTTATATTATCACAATATAACAATATATATATATATATATATATATATATATATATATATATATATATATATATTAATGGTATGATAAATTGAAAATATATATTTTTTATTATTATTATAATTAATATATTTTTGCACCGCATTGGGCGCTACTCGTAATGTAATGATGTATTTTGTAAATATAAATATTGTAATATTTTTGCCCCAGTTTTGGGAAAAATAATAGTTGTTGTTATATAATAAGATAGCTAATAATTTTCGTTATTCTTTGTGAACCAAATTGATATGATATAGATAGATATTTTTGCCCTGTATAATAATTTGTATGTGGTAATAATAATTGCCAACGAACGTCACTGTTCTCTCGTCACGTAGCTGACAATTGTTATTCCTTTTCTCACCACAGCTAGCACAGTTGGTACGCCCTCATCTCAAGATAGCCGGTTCAAAGCAATTTAGCCCTTATTTGATATGTCAAACTCAAGTTATTCACTGGTCGTAGGTATGTTTGTTGATCATTGTGGAAGAACAAACAACAAAATATCAAAAACAATGATCTCCTTTATTCAGGAAGACTTAAAATACCTGGCCTACGAGAAATAACTTATACTAGTGGGAATGTACAAATATTCACGGATAATCATAAAATTGCAATCATGGATAGATAAACAGAACCTCACTTTTTCCGTGAGAGTACAGTTTTCTGTTATTGTTCAAAATAAGGTGGAATAAAGTTCTTCAGATGTGAAATACGTTATTGGTGAAATAGTTCAGGACCGAAAATGCACTATTAAAGTTTTTATACCTGTTGGAGATGTCGGTGTTTCAAGATATGCCCTGAAACTGGATACCTTGTCACTACAAGCGCTATCAGGAACTCCAATACCATAAATCTGGAACCATACAGATGCGGAAATCAGCTTTGGAGACGTGGAAATGATATATAATCAAGGTAATACTAGTTTTGCTCTTCAAATGTTGGAATTCGTTCAATTTTTGTTCTCTCAAAATGTTGCGTCCATTCCCTTCTAATTTTATTCTCAATCTCCTCCTTGGCTTTGTTTGTTGTTGCCTCGATACCAGTTTCCCTTCCTGTTTTCCCATTTGAATTTTCGAATTCGCGCACTAAATTGTCACATTTCACTGTTTAGGTTTATCTTACTCAATTTATATATCCAACTATTTTTCCATATTTATTACTATTTACAAATTCTAATAATAATTGCTTATGATATCAACCAATTGCTATTCCATCTATTCTCTGATTGGCTATTATCATGAAGACGTTTGCTGTTCTACCATTGGTTACTTTGAGTTATCTCCAATTTCATATACTATATGTTTCAAATTTACAAATGTGTTGATCACCTTTTATCCATGCAAATTTTGTAAATTTAGACTTTTTGTTGGCTTTTTTCCAATTATGGTTTATGATCATTATGACAGTGTATGAAATTGATTGTGTTATATTATTTTGACATTTTTATCTATCCATATTATACAAAGGCTTATAAATAAATAGAACTTCAAAAGTTATTCAAAACAAATCTCTTGGAACTAATAACTATTTAGTAATTATTATTTTTTTTGTTGGTTTTTTCCTTTCAAACCTTTAACTGGCATAACATAACATAACAATATATACATATATATATATATATATATATATATATATATATATATATATATATATATAGCGGGTATATTCATAGATCCGGTCACTTGCCCAATGGTCATAGAAAACTCCTTGGTTGGGTGGTGTAAATATACTAGAGTTTTCATTCTCTCAATTGGCGATGACAGATATATGAATATACCCGCGATATATACCGGCAATATGATTTGGGGATTCACCAAAATAGGCAATATACCTTTTCGTTTGGTCCAAGTTTCATAACATAAACATCTGACATAATTGAACCACATTTGATTTGGAACAGGAGACGATTTCATTATAAGATGAGTTCTTATAATTCTTGATATAGCATTTTTTCAAACAAGTTGAGATTGTAACTCTTGGCTCTAATATACGTTTACCTTTTTGTCTTTTATGTCTCTTCAGCTGAATAGAACTTTGTATCCTAAAGAACACATATAAAAATACACAACGTAGGAAAATTGAGAGTCTATATGAGGCTGTGTGCCGTATATGGTTAGAGATACAGAATACATTATATTTGGGCAAAATTGCAGAATTCCGTGCTGAATAAAATGGCCGTAAATTATTTACGATATATAATATCTTTTTATTTCTATAACTATATTAGTTTCTATTTTTCATAAAAAAAAAATTTTATGGAGACATGCATTTTTATCACAATTTTCAGTAGCTCTTTTATTCCTATGGAGTTTTCTGACGTTACTATTTATACGATATATCACCATGGTTGATCCAATGGAATGTTGTACTATTCTCTTCAGAATATGGTTGATCACTAGATCAAGAGAGCAGTTACTTTTTGATGAAAAATTAAGAATTAGGTGGTGGTATGGAATTATCCGATTAGATTGCTTCACCATGGTTCACGTAGGAGGATGCAGGAATGAAAATGCTCACAAAATTGTCCCTGTGACATAAAGCGAATTTGTAACAGCATGTATATCCTGAAATACTTTTATCCAAAAATATCGAAGATTTTGCACCGATATTTCTAACAACTGGCTCATAAGTCAGTCATATATGGTCTACTTATTTTTTCTGTAGATAATAGAATTCTTGAAGTTGAAGTTGAAAATAATGTTTCCTAGTGAAACGTTGTCACCTCTGGAACACAACGTTATATAGGATTTTCCGAGAATTCTGAAAACTTCATATGGGATTTGGCAAGAAATAGGTATATTTCAACCAATAACAGAATTCTTAAAAAACTAGAATATTTATAAAAAACATTTCGATTCTAAACCCAACAGTTATCGATATCGAGTAAAATTATTATAATACTGATTTGACATCATTTTATATATCTGCCTCAGGTATGCATTTCTCTTGATGACAAAAACTAAGGAAAAACTAAAATGATGAATTTTATAGGTGTTGATGGTGACTTTTCGGCAATTTCTTTCCATGCGTATTTTTTAATAAAATGCTCCCAGCTATCACAAAAAAAAACATTAGTTTATAACTCTATTATGAATTAACAAAAACTCCTTTGGAGTGCGAGTTCTTGTATTTCTATTCAAAAACACAGAGAGGGGAAACATGTGGAAACTGCCCGTTTTCTGATATATTACCAATAAACACCTGTTTTATATTAGCTTGACCTGAAAACGTGTATGAAATCAAATCTTGTTAACCAATTCCCACACACTTGTGGACGTCGGATCAACTTGAAATAACGCACACTTATATGAACCAAAAACAATAATCAATTATCGTTTCACGTGTTTGATCAGAGTCGGAGTCCTTATATTGAGAGTTCCGTCGTCAATCAACGTTTCGAGTATTATTATATATTAGGCGTTCCGCTCAAAACTACATTGTAAATCATGGGGTTGTCTATTTGTAAAGAAACGATTGGTTACTCATAAGATCAATTTTGAGACTATAAAATTATAGTTTGAAAATATTTTGAAATATGCCTCTATTACAACATGTAAATAATAATGTTCATGCAACAACCTAAACGTGAATGAATTCTTGTGCTATTCGACCTGAATTGTTTCAAACTTTCGACTGCTAACTGTTAAGTTAGAGTAATTAAAATAAGAATATTGGTCACGAACACCCCACCCTTTTTTTTACATAGGTATCTGCATTAAAAATATTTTTCCCCTTTTGAAAGAAAAGCATGTTATTTCAAACTATTATTTTTTTCGCTTATTGTTGAAAATATGAACACATGTTACAAATATCTTCATCATTTTGTTTTTTTTGTAAATACCTCCTGAACGTTACAGTCAAAATATGGGAAATTTCCACATGCCCCTTTCAGAAAATTCAATCCATACAAAGATTTTTTTAATTAACAAATTATTTTGCGAAAGAGTGAATGTTTGCAATGAAAGTATCCTTTGGCACCGCTCATCAGATATGAAATATAAATTAATATAAAATGGCAGAAAAAACAAATGTTTGTCATATTTCTTCGTTGTGGAAATATTTGAAGAAATCTTCGATTTTTTTTTTCTGTGAGTACTTCAAAGACCTACAAAATGACATTCAACTTTTTAGATCAAACGTTCCGTCTTCTTGATCTTCAGATCCATTTTTTCCAATGCATTACAATTTTCAGTAGTCCTTTCATTTATGTATCGACACAAATTGCAATTTAGGGTTTTCCGACGCTTTTCTTGATACGATATATCATTATGTTTGAAAAAATGAAATATTACCTTTAATATATGATCAAGATTGGTGTCACATAGGTAGATGCAGCAATAAAAATGATTGCAAAAGTTGTTAAAAAAATCGTATTTGGAAGAAAAAAGTTGATGATTGCCCTTGAGAACAAAATGTCGATTTAGAAATTTGGAAAAATGTTGTAAGTCTTTGAAAGGGACAATAACTAAGTACTTTTCGTTTCTGCATATCTACAATAATAGAATCGGAATAAGAAAAACATTTGGAAAAAAAATTTTGGCGATTTTATTCAGCTTATTCAGCAAGAAATTCCGGAACTTGACTATACCATTTTACTGATGGCTGGATGTCTCTAACCATTTCTGAGATATATTTAGTGAGAAGCCTGTAAAGTCTGAAAAACGTGTATTCAAGTGGAAGTTACAAATATTTTGCAGCGATATTTGTTTCCAATTTTGGGAAGTGACAGTATGGTCGAAATATTTTTTTTCTGTTGATAAGTGAAACGTCACCTCCGAAAACGGAGGACCTAATGTTATGTATGAGGTGAAAACGACGTGGGAGTTTCCATTTTTTGAGATTCATATCATCCATGATCATTTGGCCCAATTGAAATAACATATTTCCTATCAATTTGATCCAATTTTCGGTGTATTCTGGAAACTTTTTACGGGTTCTCACAGGGCGAGGTAGGTACATCTATTTCAACTACACTAATAATAGAACATGTAAATAACAAATATATTTTTCAAATACATTCTGGTTATGAATCCTATAAACATAGACCTAAATTAAAACAAAAATTGAGAACGATTTTCGTTTTTCGTCTCATTTCTGAAGAAACATGTGAAATCTGAACGTCACCTGAAATATTTCCAATTAACAATTTTAGTCTAGGACCTACCCCATGTTACGTGTGCCGTTATATTTCTCCTGAGTTTTGTTGCAAAAAAAAATTGTCATATGGTCCAGATCATGGTCGTTTATTCGCCATATTGAAAAATGGCCGCAAAATTGATAGATTTTTCTTTAAGTATATTTTCGTATCCAGTGGTCCGATTTTAATTTCACTCTCATTCTGAGGGGCAAATAAGTTTCATATTACAAATTTTTCGGTAAATCACGAAGTTTCTGAAGTATATCATAACTTAAAAAATGCAGAGTGGGTCCAAATCGTAAAAGCTGTCCAAATATCAAGCTACTGGTCAATCGACTTGACACTTTGTATTAGTGGGTTATTTGGGTCGCTGATCACGAATTTTTTATCATTTTACGAAAATACAAAATAACTGATCCAATATGGCGAACATCTTGAAAAAAACTTGCTTGATCTCAACGAAAAGTAGTATAAAGGAGTTTCTAAGGTCGCTGAATACAATTTTGTGTTTTTTTTCAAATGCAAAATGACTTGACTCAGTATGGCAAACGATTATTAGAAAAATTCGCTTGATTTCAATAATTGGTATGAAGGGGTTTTTAGGTCACTGACTATGAATTTCATAACATGAAAAAAAGATTACTGATTTATTATGATGGTCATTCAAAAAATAACTCGCTTGATCTTAACGAAAACTAGCGACTAGGGTTTTTCTCAGGTCGCTCATTACAATTCTGTTTTGAGTTCTAATCATCCGTACCATTCCGTATTCAACTCTTGGATATTTTGATTCAATAATGTTTTCTCAACATACAAAAGTTATCAATAACGCTCATTATCTCGCCCAATTGATAACACTCATAGTCAAACATTGATTAATTCAAGCAATAATAATTATTCAAGGCCTCAACGAATAATGAAAAAGGACGAATGTTAATTAAAAATGATATACATACTTTTCGGATTTCCCTCCATCAAGCACAATTGAAAACGTACAATATTATAAATTATTAAATCTTGACACACGAAAAAAAATTCTTAGCAATTTCAAGTCCTACGAACAGATCAGGATTACCTAACTTTAGAGTTCCAGGTAGCCACCGATATTGAAGATAGCTACACCTATCTGTTCTGTCGGTTTAAGATACAGAATACGTGATTTTGTGGTATTTCATGTTGAACCGATATTCTTAGAATTTTGGCCAGCTTTTGACTATTTGAGACCACTGTGCAATGGCGTATTTTTGGGAACAAATAAAAAATTGGATTTTATTATATTTTGTAATCAGCGACCAGAGAAATCCCTTAACACTTAATTCCGTTAAGATCAAGCGAGTTTTTTTTTATTGATGCTGATTACCATATTAGATCGGCCATCTTGAATTTTCGATGAATTTTTCTAAAAGCGGTACACCATATTGAGTCAGCAATTTTGTATTTCAGAGAAAATCCGCGACCCGAGAAATTCCTTTACACTACTTTTCGTTGAGATCAAGCGAGTTTTTTGAAAAGCGGTCCGCCACATTGGAACAGCCATCTTTTCGAAAAATTGTATGAAATTCATAGTCAACGACCCAAAAAACCCCCGAATACAAAGTGTCAGGTCGATTGACCACTAGCTTAACTTTTGGCCTGCTTTTCACGATTTGGGACCACTGCATTATTCCATCTTTTAAATTATGCTTCAGACACTACGTAAATTAAAAAAAAAATGTTCAATTAAAAAATTTGGTTTCCTTCAAAAAAAAAGAGTAGAATGGGCGTTTAAAAATTAAAATCTCACCACCGGGTACGGAGATATACTTTTAAGAAAAAAGTTTGGAGGACATTTTCCAATATGGAAACCAAACAACCATCTGGATCATGTGACCAATTTTGTTTGTACTAGGGGTACAATAAAGCCTCGCAATAAAACTTAGGCGACATATAACGGCACACGTGATATGGGGTAGCGCCGCACTACCTATAAAATGCTTCATATTAGCTAGACCTGTAACTATGTATGTATTATATGAATGTATGTATGTTAAAAAATATTGCAACTTAATTTTCATCCACTACTAAATGTCGGATTACTATGAAATATTGCAGCCATTTTGAGAACTAAGCACGATCATCAGTAATCGTTTTAAGTATTGAAGCGCGAGTCGAATTCTATATGTATATAAAACATGCAGTGTTTCATTTGGTATCCAATGAAGAGTATCAAGAGTCATTACTTATAGGTCCAATCGGAAAACTGAAGAGGAATGTTTTTCAATGTAACTTTTTGAATGTAACTGAAAACGAAAGGTGCTTGAAATTTTGACCACCAACTATCTGAGAAGTTAGGGTCTTCTCACAATATCTATCAAATATAGTTCAACGTCCAGGGTGGCTTTTGCCGAATAGGTAATTTTTTTCTGTTAGATATTACCAAAAAATATCTTAATTTTCATCGTAGATTTTTTCATTTTCGGAAAAATTATATTTTTCAATTGAGAATGTTTCCGTTTTCATCATAAATTCCTTCTAAGAGGTTATCTAGAACAATGAAAGATAGAGACTGAAGTTTGTCTTCCAGTCGCAGATGATTCGATATCTGATTTCATACATCTTGTTAGGCTAAATGTAACGCTTTCAATAATGGAATAATTTTTAGAAGAAAATGTTACTTTTTACATAATAAAATGGACGTGGTGAACTGAAGGGCAGCGCAAATCTCGAAATGAACTGGAACATCGATCTTGAATTAATCACAGATTTCCAATTTCATTTCATGAGTAGAATGATTGAAAGTCATAGGGTAAAATGGAGTACAGAATCAAGAATTGATCGATCAGTTTGTGAATATGGTCAATTGTTTCGATTTCAGAATCATTCTCCTCGAACTGAAAAGACACGAGAAGAATCGAGGTAACTATGCTGTGCCTTAGATTTAAAAAAATGTTTGGGTCATTTTCATCAATAATGTCTGAGATGTCGATATTTTATTTTTATTTGACCACAATGAATGGGGATATATAGCATTATTATTTGTTCGGAAAGAAAGCTTATGTGATCACGAGGACCTATCATTCGACGAATTTTATAGCGTGTTCTAGAAATGAGTGCCATAATTACAAACACGTATTCAGATTATCGAAACAGCAATTAAGTATTGCCATTAAATTTTTTAAACTAACATAGTTGTTGTTATGTTCATGGCTTGAAGCCTGAGAAACGTATTCATATGAACCTTCTTCGAATGAATCACTCTCCGATTTTTATTCACTCATCTGAGAATACCAGTAGCATGTACATAATTTTTATTTAGCTGGAAATTGATCCTGATTCCACTTATAGTCTTATTGGGGTTAGATCCCATCCAATTAAATGAGACAAACAGCAATGGAACTAACAAATCGACTCTACATTTTATAAAAAAATCAGGGTTTCGAAAGTTTTCCTGTTCGCCATTTTCATTTTATCTGGGTCCCCTACTCTCATTCGGTGATATTTGAAAATGTCGTTGTGGTATTTACTCATACAAAAATAACTTCATCCATAATTACCTGCGATTATCATAAACCCTCTATTTTTGATGAAACATTCGCATAATGATGTGCTCTGCACTGAAAATATATTCAAGGCAGCATTGTTGCCATTTTTGGAGGTGATAACGCACCCGCTGATTAACGGTGACAGCGTGAAAGATTGAACCTTAAATGAAAGTGACGCTAGCGCCAGAGATATACTGTTGAACTAAAAACTTTTTGGATGGGTAGAAAGGGGTCCTAGTGACCTCCGGTCAAATTTTTGAAATGATGATCCTTGGACCCTCTAGAACCTCTGGCCAAAAAAACAAGGTGAAATCGATTTCGGAGGTGACAACGTTGTTTGTTTGAGTTTCCGTTTTTGAGGTGATAGGGTGCTTTATCTATATATATATATATATATATATATATATATATATATATATATATATATATATATATATATATGTTATATGCAAGATAACCAGTAGCCATCCCAGGAGTATCAGGTTACCTTCCAGGAAACTGCTGACTTGCTATCATCCCAGGGTCATCACGTCCGCTCTCAGAGACTGACTACAAGATAATATTTCGCTGGTCTAAGCAGCGTCACCATTTTTCTGATATTATAAATAGCCCTGCGTGGCATCATTATTTACTAGTTGTTTTCAGACACTCAGTCGAGTAGTTTTAATTGTATTATTATACTTTCCAAATAAAGTCCAAAGGAGTCTACTATACTCCTTTTTGAAGAAGTAATTGTTTTTAAAGAAGTCTTCAGTGAAAAGTGAGATATAACAATTGGCGCAGTCGCTGTAGGATCCTTCAACTCCTGCGGAACACGGAAAACCTAACCGAAGGAGGTGGATCCCAATCCTTCAAAGGAAAAAGAATCTGCACGAAGCTCATTGGACACTTCAAGCAACAAACAACACCAAAGGACCACGGAAGGACGGGCTCTTCAACGAAAGAAGAACACGCGAACGCTAACTTCCTTCGGAGCAACGCTTGTGAAGCCGGATTGCATCCTCCGCATGGACATTCTTCGGTGAGAAAATATAAGAATCATCTCGTTAATTTTCAATATTCAATTGATTTCAATTTGAACCAGTTCTATTATCAACTCATCCAATATGCCCACAACGCAACAAATACTCCACCTGAAGTTGAACCCTATAGATTAAATGAAATATTTTCAATAATTCCGGAGTTTGACGGTGATCAAATATTTTTAACACCGCTCACGGTATGGCCATACAAGATCAAAAAACATTGGTAATCTTGCACATCAAAAATAAATCAAAAGGGAAAGCGGCAGAATCAATAAGTTCTCGAAATCCCCAAACCTGGGATGAAATTAGATTACTTTTAAATCAATATTTTGGTGATACTCGTGATTTGACCTCATTGATACAACATCTCCAAAAAATTCACCAACTACCTGGCGAATCACCTCTGACTTTCATAAATAGATTACAAACACATAATGCAAAAATGCACGCTACAATTCAGAAACATAATCTTACTCCCGATCAAAAAACATCTCAAAGTGCACTCATTGAAACCATGACATTGAATACCTTTTTGGCTGGTTCAGAACCTCAAATTGGACAACTTATCAGAGCAGGTAACCCTATGGACATACTAACTGCAACACAGAGAGTACGGAGGGAAATGCAATTGAATTATTTTCAACAGCAAAAACCTACACCGAATAGAAATCCAAATACGCATTCTAACCAACGGAGAAAAATGAATTTAAATCCCAATCAACGAAAATTTTGCTCTTACTGTAAACTTCAAGGCCATGTTTTAAATGAATGTCGTACAAGACAATCTCAACAACCGCAACAAAATTAATCAACCAAATCCAATTCACAATAACCAAATCAATCATCCAAATCAATCAAACAATCAGAATCAATCCCAATTCAAACCACCAATAATTAGGCCAAATCCTAATTTCAATCAACAAAGGCCTTCAGCCATCCAACAAAACCCGAATTTTAACAAATTCAGTTCTCAGCGAACTCACCACTTGAATACACGAAACCCTAGTGCTGATACTTATACCGATAATTATCAAGAATACTAATATTCCACTAACGATAATTACACAGATGATTATCAAGATTCCCAAAATTTTGGTGCTGAAAGTTATACCGATAATTATCAGGAATACCAGTCAAATATTTCCGATCCTACTAATGATCAGTATGATTTTGGATATTCGGAAACTCAACCGAATCAATACGAAAATTTTCAGGATTTTCCAATAGGCCCAATATCTTTCGATCCACCGATCAATTGATCGATAGATCCCACTTCAGAGCTCCAAGCCCAAGTGCAAGCCCTGAATATAACAGACAATCTCAACCGAAACTAGAACTTCCCCGAACAAATGTTCCTATAACTCAATCACTCACAATCAATTCCAAAAACTTGTATTATATCATGGACGCAACCAATACCTATCAAATACTTATCGATATCGGTGCTGGTCTATCAATCTCCAAGCCAAAAACAGTTCAAAATTATTCTAATAGATCCCATGAAAATGTGGTGATACAAGGTATCACAGATCAAAAAATCATCATTTCTGATTCAGTAATGATAGGTTATCCTCATAAAGTATTCATTTACAATTTAGATTTAGATTTCGATGGTCTCTAGGATCCGATTTCTTGGAACACTATCATTGTATTGTCGATTTGAAAAATAAGCAACTTATAACGATTCCCCTGATCAAAGTAACGGACTCTGAGAACCCCTCTGAAAATGTAGTTGAAACGTCCATGAACAACATACCGAATACAGTTTATATTGAACCCCGTATGGAACAGATTTTCAAACTAAAATGTAACCTACTGAACACCGAAGCTATACTGTTAGCCCAAGTGGAAAAAAATGGTAGATTACCCAATGCATTGGTGAAAATCAATCATAAAGGAGAATTTCTCACCTCTGTGATTCATACTAATGCAGTGTCAACAACTGTCATAAAAATCGAACCAATTCAAAATTACTCTATTAATAATTTCAGCGAAAATGAAAATTCTGACACACAGACAGACAGAAATTTTGAAATTCAAAATCAACTTTGTTTGGAACATCTGAACGAAGAAGAAACTGAACTCATTACAAACGTTTGCCTTGAATATTTGGATATATTTTATTTAGAAGGTGATCGATTGTCGTTCACCAATGAAATAAAACATTCCATCGATACTAAGGACGCAAAACCCGTGTTCACGAAATCGTATCGCTATCCTCAGATCCAAGAGGAGGTGAAAAGACAGATGAGCAAAATGCTAGAAGATGGCATCATACGCCCTTCTATCTCCCCATGGTCGTCCCCCGTGTGGGTCGTCCCCAAAAAAATCGACGCTTCTGGTAAACAGAAATGGCGAGTCGTTGTCGATTACCGGAAGTTGAATGAACTCACCATAGATGACAAATACCCACTACCGATGATAGCTGACCTCCTTGACCAACTTGGCAAATGCCAATATTTCACGACTTTGGATCTAGCCTCTGGTTTTCACCAGATAGAAATAGATACCAAAGACATTTTAAAAACTGCTTTCACAGTCGAGAATGGTTACTATCAATTTATTCGTATGCCATTCGGGCTGAAGAACGCTCCATCAACCTTCCAGAGAGTAATGGATAATATCTTACTTGGAATCCAGAATGAGCGATGTTTAGTCTATATGGACGACATCATCATTTATTCCCCCACGATTCATGAACATATATTTCGTTTGAACGAAGTCTTCAAAAGACTCAGACAAGCAAATCTAAAGATACAGCCGGACAAGTGTGAATTCCTCAGTAAGGAAGAAGCCTATCTTGATCATCTCATTACCAAAGATGGAGTAAAACCGAATCCGAGCAAAGTCGACTGTATAATAAATTTCCCTGAACCAAAAAATCAGAAAGAGATCAAATCCTTCCTTGTATTGGCTGGATATTATAGACGCTTTATCCCAAATTTCGCTAAGATTCCAAAATCACTTACGAAATTACTCCAAAAAGACACCACATTCCTTTTTGGAAACGAATGCCAAAATTCCTTCCAAGAATTGAAACAAACACTCATTTCAACACCCATTCTCATGTACCCTAATTTCGAAGAGACATTTCTGCTTACGACAGATGCGAGTGCATTTGCCATTGGTGCGGTGCTCTCCCAAGGCCCGATTGGTAAAGACCTACCAATCGCATATGCCTCAAGGACGCTCTGTTCTGTCGAATCCAAATATTCCACAATAGAACGGAAACTTCTAGCCATAGTATGGGCTGTCAAACATTTCAGGCCATACCCGTTTGGTATAAAGTTCAAGCTAATCACTGATCATCGGCCCCTCACGTGGCTATTTTCTATTAAGGACCCTGGTAGCAGACTTGCCAGATGGCGCCTCAAACTTGAGGAGTACGATTACGAAATCATTTATGAACCAGTCAAGATAAACCAAAATGCCGATGCACTTTTCAGGATCAAGATTGACCAACCAAAAAGGTGTTTCATTCTAAATTCAAAAATTTTCCCTCCCTGTACATTGATATTACCCGCAAACAAACACTCTGACATACAAACAATTAGCGAAAGTGAAGGAGAACAGCACGAACCTAAACCAGAACTGAAAGAAGAACCACCTGACACAGAAAATATTCCTGAAACAGAGGAAACCCCGGAAAATCAGCAAGAAACATTTTCTGCTGATCATATCGAACAAGAATTCCGAACTTTCATAAATTTATATCAAACGAAATCACTCCTTGACTACTCGAAAGTTCGATACTCGAACTGCGAATTACTTGACGAAAAAAACAAACACATTTCAATATTCCCACAACAAGAGAACCTCAAAGATTTTCATTACAAAATCTTCGACGATATATTCGAACAGAATTATGACTTTAGGAATTTAAAAATCAATATCGTATCGAGTAAAACGATCAAAAATCGAAAATACTATATTGTCCCTCTACCATTTGACGTTGATACAGTAGTAGAACATTCATTTCTAACCCTGTATAGACATCAAAACGAAATCGATCTCTCGAACACCTATTGCGTTGAGAATAACTTAGAACTCCCGATTCTTGAGACACTTTGTTCCATTTTTTCAGAAAAAGAAATTAAATTCAAGGTATGCCAAAATTTGATAACTAATCCAAACCCAGACCAAATTCTAATAATAATCGACCAATACCACAACGGAAAAAATAACCTTCATAGAGGAATCAATGAAACCATTCGAAGAATAAAAGAAAAATACAATTGGTCCAGACTCACGAAAAGTATCGAGAATTATTAAAAACCAAATTTGTCAAAGAACTAAAATATGTCATAACCGAAACCCCTAGAACCCCATTCGAAAAAATCAACATAGACATAGTAGAAATTCCAACGAAAAATTACGCACTGAGCATACGAGACGAACTAACGAAATTCACGCAAGTTTACACATTAGATGACAAAACCGGACGAAGTATAGTCAATACCCTACTTTTATACTTTCAACATTTTGGAACACCTCTGAGAATTCATTGCGACTACGGCAGATAATTTGACAATGCCACCCTCAGAGACCTTCGTGTTCTCTATGACATTAAACTCTCATATTCCAGTGTGCATCACCCACAATCGAACGGTTCAATCGAACGATTTCACGCAACTCTCCTCGATATGATTCGGATACATATGGCCGAACATCCCAACGAACATCCATTGAATATTCTCCCATACGCAGTTATTTGCTATAATAACTCTGTGAATAAAACACATGGGTTAACTCCCCACGAACTAGTCTTTGGTCACACAGCCAGTGGACCACCCGAAACTCTCTACAATCAAAAACAGTTAATCACCAAGTATATACGAGACCTAAATAATGAAATTTCTCACTTCTATAAAATTGCCCGCGAACGTACCTTAAAACAAAAAGAAAAAGCCAAAGTCCGTTTTGATCGCAACATAAAAAAGGCAACCCCAGAATATAAAGTCACGGACAAAGTATATGTCAAGGAATCCCAAATAAAGAATAAATTACACAACAAGTTCAATGGTCCTTTCATAATAGAACAAAATCTCCTAAATTCCGCGATACTTCTGAATCCTCGAACCAATCAAAGATCAAAAGTTAACTTCGATCGCATGAAGCCGTATACTGAAGATTAATTTATTTTCAGGTTGCTGCTGCTGGTCGGATCAGTAGAGTCTCAATACCAAATCAAACCAATAGATAATATCGTACTCACCAACGATAAATGGACCATACTTGTGAATGAAGACATCTCCGTATTCAAAAATGCGTTACTCCCGCCACATGGTGGCGCACCGCCACTGGTTTGGGGCACTGAGGTCTGAGACAACTGGGAACAATATGGGGGTCATTTTGGGGGCCCAACCATATATAAAAAAAAACATGGCTGCCGCTAAGAGAAAAAAACATGGCCTCCTATCATTGGAAAAAAAATATGGCGGCTGTAGGTTAGGAATTTCAAGATGTCCGATATAGGGGGGCCCTGTCTGGGGTGTGTGACGGTCTCTGAGTGTTGTCACTGAGGTTGGAGATAGCTGAAGACATTATGGGGGTCCAACGATGTAAAGAAAAAAATATGGCGGCTGTAGGTTAGGAATTTCAAGATGTCCGTTATGAGGGTAACGACTGGATTCTTCAGCGATATCTGGAGGCTGCCACGGAGGCCTGTGACAACTGGAAGCCGCATTGAGGGCCAACCATATATAGAAAGAATATGGCGACCATAGGTTAGGAATTTCAAGATGTCTGTTATGGGGGTCGACTATCTTGGGGTACTTATCGGTATCGGGAGTCTCTCACGGAGGTCTGAGATGTATGAGAACGTTAAGGGGGCCCAATCATTAATAGAAAAAAATATATCGGTTGTAGGTTAGGAATTTCAAGATGTCTGTTATGGGGGCCGACTCTCTTGGGATATTTATCGGTATCGGGAGACTCTTACGGAGGTCTGAGATGTGTGGAAGCTGCATTGGGGGGGGGCCCAATGATTCGTAGAAAAAATATAGCGGTTGTAGGTTAAGTGTGAAAAAAATTATGTTATTGGGGCCGAGGAGCCCCCGCCTGTGGGATATTCAGCAGCCTCTGGAGGTTGCCACTAAGGTCTGAGACAGCTGACGTACGTTATGAGGGCATGGGGGCCGTATTGGAGCTCGCAGTCGTAGAGAAGAAAAAAGTATGACGGTTTTAGGTTGAGAATTTCATTATATATCCGTTATGGGGACCGACCCGCATGAGGACGTTCAACGGTCTTTGGAGCATGTCACTGATGTTTGACGCATTCATGATGGCCTGGAACTCAACCATAAATAGGAAAAAAAAATAACCTCTCAACATTAACAAAGAAAAAATTTTCATCCGATTGCAACCAGTCTCTCCATACATACGTTAGTGTCGTTTGATATGTTTGGATATGCTTTTCGCGGCAAATGATTGCATCATAATTTGACCTTGACTATACAAAATATTCGCACGGTTCGAGCGTGCCGATTCTAAGAATTCCCCATATTCATTGCTTCTCGAATAAGCTGACGATTGAAAAATTCCAAGAATTGGATAATGCAAATTTCTCAGAAATCCATATCTGACGAACACCAACACCTGAATAAACAATCAATTCCGAGAATTATGTCTCACCACCGATTCTGAGAAATTAATTGCGTCGCAGTTTATGTTTCTGTGAACGACAATAATGGCATCATCATTCGAAGTTTCATAGTACAGTCAAACTCGGACATTTTACACAACGGAATTTCCTAATTTTTTCCCAATGACAAAGAGGTTGGATTTTTTATTTTCCATTTTATCTAAATTTAGTTCTTGTATTATTCACTAGGTGGCGTTACTATCGTTTAACCTTACAACCTACCGATTTGTGTTTTCTGAGATAAGCATCATTTTTTCATCTTGTATTACTTGGAATATGGAAGAGCTCGTGAAAAAAAAAAAATTAAGTCTTCTGCCCTGTTCAATTGGTTCATTATTGTTGCGGACGCCCAAGAGATGAGACGTTTCACTTCAGAGCAACTGTGTGATCAAGAAATATCACAAAATGTATGTTTCCTATACATGTACAGGATGTTGGCGATCGTTATGTTATTTCATTGAAAATTCTCTCAGATGGGGATATAGAAAAACTAAAATGCAGCGCTGTGACACATGTCAACGTATCACATTATGGATGATAAAGGGAGAATTATTAATATGGGAAAAATGGAAATTATTATTTTGAATATAGAAGAGAGTAAAAGTTGTAGAGTGAACTTATTTTTCAAATGAACCCACCCTAATCAATTTTTTGTGTCCAATGCTATTAAACAAAAGAATAAGTTCTGTAAACGTTGGAAACCGACTATGGTGCGCTAAGCTCCTTCGAAAGAACAAAAAACAAAAATTCATAGTTGATACAGATTTTCGAGTGGGTTGTTCCCAACATGGACGTCACATATATACCTGATGACTCAGATAAAGGGTATATTCTTGAAGTCGATCTGGATTATCCTCGAAGCCTTCATGATCAGCATAAAGATATTCCTTTCTGCCCTGAGCAAATAAATCCCAAAACAGGGAAACCATCATCGTCTCGTCTGAACCCACTGAACTTATGGCAACTCTTTTTCCTAAGAAAAAATATATCATTCATTATGTTAACCTAAAACAGGCTTTGTCTAACGGTCTTATTCTCAAAAAAATCCATGGAGTTCTTCAATTCAATCAGTCCACTTGGTTGAAACCATATGTTGATCTTAATACGGAATTGAGGAAAAAAGCTAAAAATAATATTGAAAAAAAACTTTTTAAGTTGATGAATAATGCTGTTTACGGCAAAACCGTTGAAAATATTAGGAAACATTCTAATGTAAAACTTATTACAAAATGGGAGGGTAGATATGGAGCTGAATCCTATATATCCAAACCTGAATTCAAGTCAGTCACTATATTTAACTCTATTGCCGTGAGATTTTCATTGAATATTGTGACGAAACCTGTACTCGAACCAGGGCCCTCTAGATCATGAGTCTAACGCTCTACCAACTGAGCTATTTTGGCTCACAATCATATGCATACGACAAAGTATATAACGACAACCATTCACATGGCTTGCAAAACAAATGTTGAGTGACTATTAGCCTGAAAAGTTATGGGTGGGGGAACATAATATAACTATTTCGATAAAAAAGTACCTGAAATCTGGGGAGTTCTCCCATAATCCTACAGGAAACTCCCATAAGAGTCTGTGTGTTAGAGAGAGATGGAGATAGTGAATATTCTCTAGATCTAGAGAAAATTATCAAAATGGGTCAACGTGGTGATCAACCCGCCTCGACCCATCATGACTGGAGCTGAGCAACAACAACAGGAAGTGTCAGAACAGCTCAAGGTAATTTTAACCAAACAAAATTATAAAAATTTATCAGGTCCTTGCGGAACATCCATTTTCACAGACTCGAGTAAATATAACCGTAATTGACTATTAGCTTGGACTGAAAAGTTGACGTCTGACCAATGCACTTGAATCCTACGTTTTTTCTTTTTAAGCCCAACGTTCGTCTGAAGATTAATTCTCCTCCAATACTCTAAAAATTCAATTTGTCCGTATCGACCTGTCTCGCGGATACCAACATCATTATCATAAAGATGGCATTTCCACGGAAGAATTCCGTAAGGTAGGCGAACGATGGACGATCCTCGAACATTGAACGATTCTGATATTATTTACCACTGACCTCCTGCAATATTCTCCTTCAATACTCTTAAAATTCAATTTGTCCGTATCGACTTGTCTCGCGGATACCAACATCATTATCATGGAGATGGTATTTTCTAGGGAATGATTTCGTAAAGGGGGTGAACGTTGGGCGATCCTCGAACATTGAACGATTATGATATTATTTACGGCTGGCCCTCTCGTACACCAACATGAAGACTGACGTCACAGCGATGACATCACTAGTTATATAGAGATGTATGCGAGTGGTTACCCTCCAGGTGTCCCCAGGTGTCTCTAGGTGTCTCCAGGTGTCCCCAGGTGTCCCCAGGTGTCCCCAGGTGTCCCGAGGTGTTTCGAGGTGTCCCCAGGTGTCCCGAGGTGTCTCGAGGTGTCCCGAGGTGTCCCAAGGTGTCCCGAGGTGTCCCGAGGTGTCCCGAGGTGTCCGAGGTGTCCCGAGGTGGACCGAGATGGGGAGATTTTTCTATAAACGTGTCTCGAGGTGTCCCGAGGTGGACCGAGATGGGGAGATTTTTCTATAAACGTCCCGAGGTGTCCTGAGGTGTCCCGAGGTGTCCCGAGGTGTCCAGAGGTGTCCCGAGGTGTCCCGAGGTGTCGAGGTGTCCCGAGGTGGACGAGATGGGGAGATTTTTCTATAAACATGATTGATGTGGCAGCGAGTGTCAGTTGAGTTCAGAGTTGAAGTGTAAACATGTCTATGCTAGTACCTGATCCCAACTGTTATGGCGTCCGTCTGAACGGATTGAAGTATTTCATTGGAAGAGAACCAATAATAACTGAAGGCAATACGTTGAAATTGGGTCGAGACTCTTTTGAACTGTCAGAAGGTTTGAAGGAACTCCTAACCAAAAAGCAACCAGTTAGTTTTACCGATCAAGATATTATCAACTATAAAACGATTCTGATGCTAACCAATGCACACAAGAGAACTGATGGAAAAATTAATGGCAATGGTTCATGGAAATATAGAAACATAATTTCCAAATTGTTTCCAAAGATAAAATTGAGATAAAAAAAGGGGGGTACTGTACTGAAAAGGGTAATCACCCAAGAGAAGATATATAACGATCACCCTGTAGATTCCTATCAGAACATGGAGATCGTTCAGCAAAAGCACACGCTTCCCATCGAGAACTTTTACGTTTACGATGTGGGGCATAGAGGTGGTGGTGGTGATGGAGGGGGAAGTAAACATGGCAGTCTATTGCCAAATTCTTTCCGAGCTGTTATCTGTGGTCCTAGCGGATCAGGAAAAACGAACCTTGTGATGTCGTTGTTGGCGAATGACAACGGCCCCAAATTTGCAAATATCTACGTCTATTCGGAATCCTTGTATCAGCCCAAGTATCAATTCTTCGAAGAAGCGCTGAGCGGTGTGGAAGATGTGGGCTATTTCCCATACAGAGACAACGATGAAATCATCTCTATGGAAGATGCTCGATCTCACTCTTTATTCATCTTCGACGATGTGGCCTGCGATGTACAACAGAAAATTCGCGAATATTTCTCAATGTGCAGACACAAACACATCGATGCTATCTATCTCTGTCAGACTTATTCGAAAGTGCCCAAACAGCTGATACGTGACAACTGCAATATGATTGCGCTCTTCAAGCAGGACAAAATCAACTTGCGACACGTTTTCGATGAGCACGTTTTCCCCGACATGACTTTCGAACAATTCAAAAAGCTGTGTTCGGAATGTTGGTCTCAAAGTCATAGTCATAGTCAAGGACTTTGACTTGAACAATGGCAGGTACCGCAAAAACTTTGACATGTATATGAAAATATAGTTGTGTTAAGAGCGGTAGAAAATAAAAACATGGCAGAAATTCGTCGTCGAGACCTATGGAAAAAGTAGCTATTCCTGAAAATGGCATAAATTCGTTGCACCCGGTCCCGAAACTTGGAAATTGCTCCAGACAATATGATATGTATTTAGTGAATATTGTCCATGATATAGAACAAGAATTGTAAATTATTCATGTTTTAAATAAAGAATAGTGTATAATGACTTCGAGTTTTATTTCCTCTACGTTCTTTCCTATTTTCAGGTACAATGAGGAAACTACAGTTCCGGTCATAATGTGACATCACTGAGAGATTCCGAAAAAATTTTCAACTAGATGTTCAACTTATCCTGAAATTCAACGTCTGTCAAGTATTTTCTGTGGAATTCCCCCCTGTAGCCCCCTCCTAAATTTCGACAATAAAGTGCCCTATTATGAAAAGCTTTTCTCACGTTGATGAAATAACGTCTGTCAAGTATTTTCTGTGGAATTCACCCCCTTCAATGAAGTAATAGAAGACCTTTTTTATTTTATTTACTCACTCACTTAAGTAACTGCGCTGGTATGACATCATTCAAGCTTTATATGAATTTGTGTGACGTCAACCATTTCTCAGAATCGTAAACAGATTCGTTTCCAACTTCTTCTTTGAATAATGATATACAAAATTGACTGATATATAGTTTTTGTATCTTAGAGAGATTAATCAATATATAGAATTTGAAAATGAACTTGTGTATTTTATTCATTGCCTCATCCCACATACCTCTGAGGTTATGTTTGAAAAAGTAAGGTTAGAATTCCTCCCCACCTTATTTAAATTTTGAGGTTATGGTACCTCTAAAAGTGAGATCATGTTTGAAAAGAAGGTTAACCTCACCTCATTTGAATTTTGAGGTTATGTTTTCTCTAGAAGTGAGGTTTTGTTTGAAAAAGTAAGGTTAGAATTCCTCCCCACCTCATTTAAATTTTGAGATTATGTTCCCTCTGAAAGTGAGGTTATGTCATTTATACAAAGAACGCTGATGTTCGAGGGTGAGACTGAATGACGTCATCGTTTCTCTGACTCACTCAGACAAGTTTAGACAAGTTTGAACTTGTATGAAAATAAAATTTCCTTCGAAGACTATGTCGAATGTCTTAGAGATCAGAGGGAAAAATCGACTAGTCAACGATGCATCCGTTCGTATGCCCATAATGTTTTTAGTATTGAACAATACAAAATCGCTTTGAGTCCATTCGACGATAAAAGAACACTCATCCCCGGATCGGACGATACACTTGCTTGGGGCCATCATAGCATAATGGATGAATAGCCAACCTCCACCCCAACCAACTTGTATTTAATAATCTTTTTTTCTCTCAAATTTCCATTTATTGTGTTAGCGTGATAATCGGAAAATGAATGCTTTTTTTTCTCAATCACTCTCTCTCACATAACCATTGTATATATCGAATATATTCAGTAAATTTTGTATTATATTCATTATTATTATTTTTATCCTTATATCATTATTATCATTTATTTTTATTATAACCAATTCTATCATAATCATTCTTATTTTTTATTATTAATTTGAATTTAATCATAATCATTATTATTATATCCATAAAAATATATAATCTATTGTTCATACTCAAAAAAATATGTATCAATAAAATGAGTGTATATCGACTTTGATTTTTATTTATTATACAGAAAAACTTTGAAAAAAATTATGGCAGCTCTGTATCATCACTTCATTCAATGTTTTCCCGAATTGGATAGAGAGACCAGTCCAGACAAGTTCAGACAAGTTCAAACTTGTCTAAACTTGTCTGAACAAGTCGAAGAAACGATGACGTCATTCAGTCTCACCCTCGAACATCAGCGTTCTTTGTATAAATGACATAACCTCACTTTTAGAGGGAACATAATCTCAAAATTTAAATGAGGTGGGGAGGAAATCTAACCTTACTTTTTCAAACATAACCTCACTTTTAGAGAAAACATAACCTCAAAATTCAAATGAGGTGGGGATTCTAACCTTACTTTTCAAACATGACCTCACCTCCAGAGAAACCATAACCTCAAAATTTAAATGAGGTGGGGATGAATTCTAACCTTACTTTTTCAAACATAACCTCAAAGGTATGCGGGATGAGACAATGAATAAAATACACAAGTTCATTTTCAAATTCTATATATTGATCAATCTCTCTAAGATACAAAAACTATATATCAGTCAATTTTGTATATCATTATTCAAAGAAGAAGTTGGAAACGAATCTGTTTACGATTCTGAGAAATGGTTGACGTCACACAAATTCATATAAAGCATGAATGATGTCATACCAGCAGCAGTTACTTTGATGCATTTCTCCAAAATCCAGTCAAAATATTTCATTAGATTCAATGCCCCAGAAGAACATAATTTTCAATTGAAAATTTTCCTAAAGTTCAAGTATTCAAATATATTTCAAAACAAAAAAAAAAGATCAAACAATCAAGTATGAGTTGGGTCTCACACATTGAATGTTCCACTGCAAAGATCAATTTGTATGAATTCGAGAGCTTTGAACCGAGTGTCTGCCTTCGGACATTTTGAAAACGAAAGTGAGTAATAAATACAAAAATAGGTATAATTTGGATGAATTCGATGGTTTCGAACCAAAAGAAGAGGGCTTTCAAACATTTTGAATACGAAATAGGTAAGTGAGCAGATAAAATAAAAAAGGTCTTCTATTACTTCATTGGAGGGGGTGAATTCCACAGAAAATACTTGACAGACGTTATTTCATCAACGTGAGGAAAGCTTTTCATAATAGGGCACTTTATTGTCAAGATTTGGGAGGGGGCCACAGGGGGGAATTCCACAGAAAATACTTGACAGACGTTAAATTTCAGGATAAGTTGAACATCTAGTTGAAAATTTTTTTCGGAATCTCTCAGTGATGTCACATTATGACCAGAACTGTAGTTTTCTCATTGTACCTGAAAATAGGAAAGATTCTTTATTTAAAACATGAATTATTTACAATTCTTGTTCTATATAATGGACAATATTCACTAAATACATATCATATTGTCTGGAGCAATTTCCAAGCTACGGGACCGGGTGCAACAAATTTCTGCCATTTTCAGGGACAGCTACTTTTTACATAGGTATCGACGACGAATTTCTGCCATGTTTTCATTTCCTGCCGCTCTTAACACAACTATATTTTTATATACATGTCAAAGTTTTTGCGGTACCTGCCATTGTTCAAGTCAAAGTCCCTGACTATGACGAAAGCATCGTATTGGCTTTGAGACCAACATTTCGAACACAGCTTTTTGAATTGTTCGAAAGTCATGTCGGGGGAAACGTGCTCATCGAAACGTGTCGCAAGTTGATTTCGTCCTGCTTGAAGAGCGCAATCATATTGCAGTTGTCACGTATCAGCTGTTTGGGCACTTTCGAATAAGTCTGACAGAGATGGATAGCATCGATGTGTTCGTGTCTGCACATTGAGAAATATTCGTGAATTTTCTGTTGTCCATCGCAGGCCACATCGTCAAAGATGAATATAGAGTGAGATCGAGCATCTTCCATAGAGATGATTTCATCGTTGTCTCTGTATGGGAAATAGCCCACATCTTCCACACCGTTCAGCGCTTCTTCGAGGAATTGATACATGGGCTGATACAAGGATTTCGAATGGACGTAGATATTTGCGAATTTGGGGCCGTTGTCATTCGCCAACAACGACATCACAAGGTTCGTTTTTCCTGATCCGCTAGGACCACAGATAACAGCTCGGAAGGAATTTGGCAATAGACTGCCATGTTCACTTCCCCCTCCATCACCACCACCACCTCTATGCCCCACATCGTAAACGTCAAAGTTCTCGATGGGAAGCGTGTGCTCTTGCTGAACGATCTCCATGTTCTGATCGGAATCTACAGGGTGATCGTTTTATATCTTCTCTTGGGTGGTTACCCTTCTCAGTACTGTACCCCCTTTTTTTATCTCAATTTTATCTTTGGAAACAATTTGGAAATTATGTTTCTATATTTCCATGAACCATTGCCATCAATTTTTCCATCAGTTCTCTTGTGTGCATTGGTTAGCATCAGAATAGTTTTATAGTTGATAATATCTTGATCGGTAAAACTGACCGGTGGCTTTTTGGTTAGGAGTTCCTTCAAACCTTCTGACAGTTCAAGAGAGTCTCGACCCAATTTCAACGTATTGCCTTCAGTTATTATTGGTTCTCTTCCAATGAAATACTTCAATCCGTTCAGATGGACGCCATAACAGTTGGGATCAGGTACTAGCATAGACATGTTAATACTTCAACGTCTGAACTGCAACTGACACTCGCTGCCACATCAATCATGTTTATAGAAAAATTTCCCCATCTCAGTTCACCTCGGGACACTTCGGGACACCTCGGGCCACTTCGGGACACCTCGGGACACCTCGGGACACCTCGGGACACCTCGGGACACCTCGGGACACCTCGGGACACCTCGGGACACCTCGGGACACCTCGGGACACCTCGGGACACCTCGGGACACCTCGGGACACCTGGAACTGGGACACTTGGGACACCTGGGGACACCTGGGGACACCTGAACACCTGGGGACACCTGGGGACACCTGGGGACACCTGGAGGGTAACCACTCGCATACATCTCTATATAACTAGTGATGTCATCGCTGTGACGTCAGTCTTCATGTTGGTGTACGAGAGGGCCAGCCGTAAATAATATCATAATCGTTCAATGTTCGAGGATCGTCCAACGTTGACCTCCCTTACGAAATTATTCCCTAGAGAATACCATCTCCATGATAATGATGTTGGTATCCGCGAGACAGGTCGATACGGACAAATTGAATTTTAAGAGTATTGAAAGAGAATATTGCAGGAGGTCAGTGGTAAATAATATCAGAATCGTTCAATGTTCGAGGATCGTCCATCGTTCGCCTACCTCACGAAATTCTTTCATGGAAATGCCATCTTTATGATAATGATGTTGGTATCCGCGAGACAGGTCGATACGGACAAATTGAATTTTTAGAGTATTGGAGGAGAATTAATCTTCAGGCGAACGTTGGGCTTGAAAAGAAAAAACGTAGGATTCAAGTGCATTGGTCAGACATCAACTTCTCAGTCCAAGCTTATAGTCAATTACGGTTATATTTACCCGAGTCTGTGAAAATGGTTGTTCCGCAAGGACCTGACAAATTTTTATAATTTTGTTTGGTTAAAATTACCTTGAGCTGTTCTGACACTTCTTGTTGTTGTTGCTCAGCTCCAGTCATGATGGGTCGGGGCGGGTTGATTACCACGTTGACCCATTTCGATAATTTTCCCTAGATCTAGAGAATATTCACTATCTCCATCTCTCTCTAACACACAGACTCTTATGGGAGTTTCCTGTAGGATTATGGAAGAATTCCCCAGATTTCAGGTACTTTTTTCTCGAAAAAGTTATATTATGTTCCCCCACCCATAACTTTTCAGGCTAATAGTCACTCAACATTTTTTTTGTAAGTCATGTGAATGGTTGTCGTTATATACTTTGTCGTATGCATATGATTGTAAGCCGAAATGGCTCAGTTGGTAGAGCGTTGGACTCATGATCTAGAGGGCCCTGGTTCGAGTCCAGGTTTCGTCACAATATTCAATGAAAATCTCACGGCAATAGAGTTAAATATAGTGACTGACTTGAATTCAGGATTTGGATATATAGGATTCAGCTCCATATCTACCCTCACATTTTGTAATAAGTTTCACATTAGAATGTTTCCTAATATTTTCAACGGTTTTGCCGTAAACAGCATTATTCATCAACTTAAAAGATTTTTTTCAAAATTATTTTTAGCTCTTTTCCTCAATTCCGTATTAAGATCAACATATGGTTTTAACCAAGTGGACTGATTGAATTGAAGAACTCTATGGATTTTTTTGAGAATAAGACCGTTAGACGAAACCTGTTTTGGGTTAACATAATGAATGATATATTTTTCCTTAGGAAAAAGAAATGCCATAAGTTAAGTGGGTTCAGACGGAGACGATGATGGTTTCCCTGTTTTGGGATTTATATCCTCAGGGCAGAAAGGAATATCTTTATGCTGATCATGATGGCTTCGAGAATAATCCAGATCGACTTCAAGAATATACCCTTTATCTGAGTCATCAGGTATATATGTGACGTCCATGTTGGGAACAACTCACTCGAAACCATATGTAGATTTGAATACAAATCTCTATCAACTATGAATTTTTTTTTTGTTTTGTTTTTTCGAAGGAGGTTAGCACACCATAGTCGGTTTCCAACGTTTACAGAACTTATTCTTTCGTTCAATAGCATTGGACACAAAAAATTGGTTAGGTTGGATTAATTTGAAAAAAAAGTTCACTCTACAACTTTCACTCTCTTCTATATTCAAAACAATAATTTCCATTTTTCCCATATTGATTATTCTTCATTTATCATCCATAATGTGATACGTTGACATGTGTTACAGCGCTGCATTTTAGTTTTCCTATATCCCCATCTGAGAGAATTTTCAATGAAATAACATAACGATCGCCAACATCCTGTACATGTATAGGAAACATAATTTTTGTGATATTTCTTGATCACACAGTTGCTCTGAAGTGAAACGTCTCATCTCTTTGGCGTCCGTAACAATAATGAACCAATTGAACAGGGCAAAAGACTTAAATAATTTTTTTTCACGAGCTCTTTCATATTCCAAGTAATACAAGATGAAAAAATGATGCTTATCTCAAAAAACACAAATCGGTAGGTTGTTAGGTTAAAGATAGTAACGCCACCTAGTGAATAATACAAGAACTAAATTTAGATAAAATGGAAAATAAAAAATCCAACCTCTTTGTCATTGGGAAAAAATTAGGAAATTCGGTTGTGTAAAATGTCCGAGTTTGACTGTACTATGAAATTTCGAATGATGATGCCATTATTGTCGTTCACAGAAACATAAACTGCGACGCAATTAATTCCTCAGAATCGGTGGTGAGACATAATTCTCGGAATTGATTGTTTATCCAGGTGTTGGTGTTCGTCAGATATGGATTTCTGAGAAATTTCCATTATCCAATTCTTGGAATTTTTCAATCGTTAGCTTATTCCGAGAAGCAATGAATATGGGGAATTCTTAGAATCGGCACGCTCGAACCGTACGAATATTTTGTATAGTCAAGGTCAAATTATGATGCAATCATTTGCCGCGAAAAGCATATCCAAACATATCAAACGACACTAACGTTTGTATGGAGAGACTGGTTGCAATAGGATGAACATTTTTTCTTTGTTAATGTTGAGAGGTTACATATTTTCTTTCTATTTATGGTTGAGTTTCAGGCCCCCATGAATGCGTCAAACATCAGTGACATGCACCAAAGACCGTTAAACGTACTCAGGCGGGTCGGCCCCCATAACGGATATATAATGAAATTCTTAACCTAAAACCGTCATACTTTTTTCTTCTCCATGACTGCGAGCTCCAATACGGCCCCCATGCCCCCATAACGTACGTCAGCTGTCTCAGACCTTAGTGGCAACCTCCAGAGGCTGCTGAATATCCCACAGGCGGGGGCTCCTCGGCCCCAATAACATAATTTTTTTCACACTTAATCTACAACCGCTATATTTTTTCTACGAATTATTGGGCCCCCCAATGCAGCTTCCACACATCTCAGACCTCCGTAAGAGTCTCCCGATACCGATAAATATCCCAAGAGAGTCGGCCCCCATAACAGACATCTTGAAATTCCTAACCTATCGCATAAATTTTTTCTATTATGTTGGCCCCCAACGTTCCATTCGCCTCCGTGGAGCTCCGATACCGTAAGACAGTGTACCCTCATAACGGACATCTTGAAATTCCTAACCTACAGTCGCCATATTTTTTCTATATATGGTTGGCCCCCAATGCGGCTTCCAGTTGTCACAGGCCTCCGTGGCAGCCTCCAGATACCGCTGAAGAATCCAGTCGTTACCCTCATAACGGACATCTTGAAATTCCAAACCTACAGCCGCCATATTTTTTTCTTTACATTGTTGGACCCCCATAATGTCTTCAGCTATCTCCAACCTCAGTGACAACACTCAGAGACCGTCACACACCCCAGGCAGGGCCCCCCTATATCGGACATCTTGAAATTCCTAACCTACAGCCGCCATATTTTTTTTCCAATGATGGGAGGCCATGTTTTTTCTTTTAGCGGCAGCCATGTTTTTCTTCCATATATGGTTAGGCCCCCCAAAATGACCCCCATAACGTTCCCAGTTGTCTCAGACCTCAGTGCCCCAAACCATTGGCGGTGCGGCACCATGTGGCGGGAGTAACCTTTTACAGAACCACAAATTTTCACCCTGTACCAACTGTACCCAATTCCAATATTTGATAATAGAACTAGCCTCCATCTCATTCTCTTGATTTCTCAAAAATTCATCGTGAAAGATGATGATTCTTTGATGTTCATACCTGTGACAGACTTGAAAACGTGTAAACCGCTTTTTCATAGAACTGAATTGTGCTCCGATATGTTCGCATATCCAATAGACTATAACTCCATTTGTGAAGCCCAAATTTTCAAAAGTTTCAAAAACATTCCTCGAAACTGTCAAAGTTCTCTGATTTTCAGCCAAGGATATAACATTCAAAAACTCGAAACTAATCTATGGCTAGTGATCCTTTCTGAACCCTTACAAGTGACCGTGAATTGTCCCAATATGAACACTAAGACTGAAATCATTTATAAGAATTCAATCGTGAAACTCCAGATTGGATGTTGTGCGTTTATTGGAATAACAAAGATCCAGGCAAATTACCAAGGATCGAAAACATCGAACGTCACCCACGGCACCCATCCAGTTGTAATACCATACGAGTGTTGTGTGGATATTTATAGAAAAATTGAAACTGCCAAAACTGAAGCTTCTCAAATTGAACGATCTGAATGTTGAACTTGGACGTTGCCAACACAAGCTGGACTCATATTCGAAAAGCCTAGATGACCTGATTCAACAACCTTTCGTCGAGAAGAACATATCATGGTTCACATTCTTCACCATCTCACTCGTCATATCCCTGTTGGCACTCTACCTTTTCTGCAAGTGTAGAAAGAGAACGACAAGACTGGCTCTGACAGGACCAGACGATCCACCGCCTCCGCCGCACAGACCATTCAAACCGTTGAGAAGAATCTCCAGCATTTTCCCAAGAAGAAGACCAAGCCTTCGTGAAGAAATGCAGGAAGAATCCATCTATCTGGAAAGCGACGCATGATCACCTCACAACCCTAAAAGTTGCTGCATGGCATCAACTTTTTCTTTATGGAGGGAGCTGTTAAATGCAAGATAACCAGTGGCCATCCTAGGAGTATCAGGTTATCTTCCAGGAAACTGCTGACTTGCTATCATCCCAGGGTCATCACGTCCGCCCTCAGAGACTGACTACAAGATAATATTTCGCTGGTCTAAGCAGCGTCACCATTTTTCTAATATTATAAAAAGTCCTGCGAGGCATCATTAGTTACTAGTTGTTTTCAGACACTCAGTCGAGTAGTTTTAATTGTATTATTATATTTTCCAAATAAAGTCCAAAGGAGTCTACTATACTCCTTTTTGAAGTAGTAATTGTTTAAAAAAAAGTATTTAGTGAAAAGTGAGATATAACATATATATATATATATATATATATAAATATATATATTTATATACATATATATATATATATATATATATATATATATATATATATATATAAGTAATTGCTAGACAAAATAGGAAGGTTTTTCGCGTAAAGCAGCAAACAAAACGTGTACTCTTTTAACACTGTGATTCCAATATTTCGACAGTGGATACTGTCATCTTCAGGAAAGCTACAAAAAACTAGTAAAAATGGTACAAATTAAAAGAAGAGAACCACTAAACAACAATATTTACTGTGTTGATGAGATGAGTTGCTATGGATGTAAGAATTGAGATATAACTAATGCACATTATGATTACATATATCAATGAAGACAATCTCACCCAAACTCGCTCGTATTCTCGGAGAGTTTGATCACATAAAATTGTAAATCAAAAGTGATATGTCATCCTGAAAGATGTGCATTGAATTTACATATTAATGATACAGGACACATCATGAATTATAGTAACACAAAAATTTTGACTAAGGAATGCAACTCCACTAAGAGACTGTTTATGTAAACGGCCTTCATCGCTCAATCAGATCAGTGCTTAAATAAATGAACAGAGCTCAACATTTATGTGAAATATATCCATATCTACTCCATATTGATAAATACTCCCATAATTTGGACCATTTCCCTATGAAGAACATAATCTCTCCTTTGAATGGATACAATCGGCAGAGATACTCATAAGTAGCATCCAATTCGTTGCCTATCTGTCACACTTCAAAAGAATTTTCACTGTCATTTATATGTTTCCGAACAAACAAGAATCTTACTTTCTATATTAATTGTCATTTGGGTATTTTATTCCTAACCAACAATAATATTACCGTTTGTGCATTTGTTTTAAAAAAATGTTATTTTTACTATTTTTCCTCAAAATTTCAATTGTTAGACGTTTCTTAATGTTGATTTATTCTTCATAATGTGCATTATTTATATCTCAATTCTCACATACATAGCATCTTATCTCATCAACAAAGTAAGAACTGTTGTTGAGTGGTTCTCTCTCCATTAATTTGTACTATTTTCACTTGTTTTTTGTTGCTTCCCTGAAGATAACAGTATCCACTGTCGAAATATCGGAATTACAGAGTTACGAGAGTACACGTTTCGCTTGCCGCCTTAATTAAAAAACTTTTATATTATATATATATATATATATAAATATATATATATATATATATATATATATATATATATATATATATATATATATATATATATATATATATATATATATATATATATATATATATATATATATATATATATATATACAGAGTGGCCACTTTTTTAATGGGATTGTATTCGGTAACTTTTAAACCATGAGAGTTAGAAGGTCGGTCAAATGGAGAAAAAGTTGCATTCATAGAAGCATTGTCAAGCAGTTCGAACAAATCGAGATTATCAGGGCCGGTTATTGAGATATCATAAGAAAAGTAAATTCTGTCATTTTGATTTTTATTTTTTTCCCACATTATTTCGGATATTATCAAAAAATGTCACAGGAGTTTTTTATTCGACAGTGAATTATTCTCATTTTGACATAATCAGATTTTGTATCCAACGTTTCGTACGCTCTGGGCCACCCTCAACCTCATTTCTTTCAATACGGACCTGCATATTTTATGACACTTTTCGAAATAACTTTTAACGCTGAATTCAACGATATATCAAACGATGTCATTCAAAGTTGATTTTCAGGTGTTTTTGACCCTTATCCAAATTTCTTTGGGTCGGATCTGTATTACATTTAGGTACCTTTAGTTTAATTAACAACATGCAATACATTTCGATAAGAAAATCAACTCACTCATCTTCAACTGAATGGAACGTAACAGAATCGAAGGAAGAAACAAGTAATAATTATTTACAAATTTCAAGAGGTGAAAAACCTAATTCATAATAAGTAAACGAAACTATCATTTAATGAAAGAAAAAAAGGAAAATCAAATGATTATTCGAAAGTAAATGATGAACATCAATGAAGTAAGTGTTCGAAATGTCCACCATTTTGTAAAATGCACTTTGCGGTTCTGGAACCCATACTTCTTATACATTTGCTTATTTCGTCTCCTTGAATACCTTCCAATACATTCTCAATCTTCTCGCGAGGAATCATTATTGTTGGATTTGTCATTTGTTCCGTTGAAACAAATTACAGAATCGAATTTTATTTTGAGATCATTACGATATAATTTTTGCAAGGCTTGGTATTCAAATTTAAAATCATTGTATTCGCGTCTCTTGACTTAACAGCGGTTTTTGATAAATTGCATTCACTGGCCACAGTTCTCGATTTTTTTTCTGGGTTCAATTGAATTTGGGTCAGAACATTGATATCGTTGATAGACTTATTTTTTCTTACATACACACAACTCTAGGTTTATTGAATGTATTATTTTCAAGTAGTAGGCCGTGGATAAAAAAGAACATAACAAGAAACGTCATATTATTGTGTCACTTCGTTTATTATTGTGTCACAAGAACTTGTCATTAAATACTTTTCTAAGTAATTTCAATTCAACTTATTCGATATTGTAAGATACACAAATGAAGAGAAGAGAGATATGTACGAAGTGTACATAAAACTAGATAGAAATTCGTTCAAAGCACAACAAAGGTATGGCGAATTATATCCTGAAAGAACAACACCAAATATCAAAATGTTTCGACGTTTATCTACAACGTTACTTGCACATAATTCATTCATCAAACCTAGAGGTCCTTATGTACGACGACGAATAGGATCGAGAACTATGGCCAGTGAATGCAATTTATCAAAAAGTGCTGTTGATATAATACTCAAGAGACACGGATACCATGACTATAAATACCGTGCAAGCCGTGCAAAAACTATATCGCAATGATCCTGAGAGAAGGTTGCAATTCTGTAATTGGTTTCAACGGAAGGCGCGGAATAACAACAATTTTGCGCACAATATCATTTGGGGAGACGAAACGACATTCACAAATTCTGGCATGTTCAATCGAAGGAACAAACATTTTTATGCCACAGAAAATCCTCACTTAATTCATGAAGTTAGACATCAATATCGTTTTTCTTTGAACATATGGTGCGGTTTGTTGAATAATAAATAACTGGGACCCTATTTTATTGACGGCAACCTAACCGGAGCAAAATATGTAGAAATTATAGAAGAAATGTTGGATGATCTTCCTATACGGTATCGGCGTAATAGTCCATGGTTCCAACAAGATGGATGTGGTCCACACAACTCAAGAATTGTCACGGACTATCTAAATCGAACTTTTCCCGATTCATGGATTGGAACAAGAGGTCCAGTAGCATGGCCTGCCAGATCTCCGGATTTGAATCCGCTGGATTTTTATTTGTGGGGATATCTCAAAAATAAAATTTATAATACTACGAACCCGACAATAGGGATTCTTCGCGAGAAGATTGAGAATGTATTGGAAGGTATTCAAGGAGACGAAATAAGCAAATGTATAAGAAGTATGGGTTCCAGAACCGCAAAGTGAATTTTACAAAATGGTGGACATTTTGAACACTTACTTCATTAATGTTCATCATTTACTTTCGAATAATCATTTGATTTTTCTTTCATTAAATGATAGTTTCGTTTAATTATTATGAATTAGGTTTTTCACCTCTTGAAATTTGTAAATAATTATTACTTGTTTCTTGCTTTGATTCTGTTACGTTCCATTCAGTTGAAGATGAGTAAGTTGATTTTCTTATCGAAATGTATTGCATGTTGTTAATTAAACTAAAGGTACCTAAATGTAATACAGATCCGACCCAAAGAAATTTGCATAAGGGTCAAAATCACCTGGAAATCAACTTTGAATGACATTGTATGATATATCGTTGGATTCAGCGTTAAAAGTTATTTCGAAAAGTTACATAAAATATGCAGGTCCGTATTGAAAAAAATGAGGTTGAGGGTGGCCCAGAGCGTACGAAACGTTGGATACAAAATATGATCATGTCAAAATGAGGATAATTCACTGTCGAATTAAAAACTCCTGTGACATTTTTTGATAATATCCGAAATAAAGTGGGAAAAAAAGAAAAATCAAAATGACAGAATTTACTTTTCTTATGATATCTCAATAACCGGCCCTGATAATCTCGATTTGTTTGAACTGCTTGACAATGCTTCTATGATTGCAACTTTTTCTCCATTTGACCGACCTTCTTACTCTTATGGTTTAAAAGTTACCAATACAATCCCATTAAAAAAGTGGCCACTCTGTATACAGTGCTCGTCTAAAGTCCGTTCCCCCCTACTAATTTTTGAACCACCTGGTATATCGCAATGAAATTTGGAGAGCTCAAATAAGAGATAAAAACCTACTTTTTCATGACAAAATCACAGCTAAAAGTTTCAAAATGGCGGCTGAGCGCCATCTTCAATAAAAAAATTTAACAGAACACCCCGTATATTATTCCATTTTCGAAATCTGCTTATAATTCTCAAGAGTTTTCTCAAATACACTTCACTCTTAAATTCAATTGTTTTCGAAATATTAACGTTTGAAAAGTGACATTCCGGTTTAAAATGAAGTATGGATTTTGGTCACTTCCGTTAAAACATTTTGCTAACTAAACGTTGTTATTAATTTGTAGTTAAATCTCTCAATGAATTCGACTAATAAGAGGCGTAAAGAGAGTTTATTAAGGATAACAGTACCGTTTACCGAAAATCTCGAAACCTACGAATGTGTTCTGTAAATTCACAATCAAAACAAATTAGTTAGCTAAAAAATTATAATTTATTTTTGAATAACACTTTTATTTAACCCCAACAATTATTTCATCATGTGTTCAATGTGACTTTCTTGATAATAAAGTGCCCTATTATAAATAGCTTCTCTCACGTTGATGAAAGTCTGTTCATCTATTTCTTCATATGTATCTATTATTTTGCGTTTCAACTCTTCTATTGTTTGATATTCAGTGGCGTAGATTTTTGACTTCAGATACCCCCAAAGAAAAATCTAGAGGTGTAAGATCCGGAGATTTTGGTGGCCATTTTGTACTTCCCCTGCGACCTATCCATCGCCCAGGAAAGTTTGTATCGAGGAACTCTCCCCATCCTGCTCAAATATGATTTCACGATTTTCAAACCCTTCCTGATTGTTTAATACAATTTGTCTTATTCGAGGTTCAATTTCAGTTTCTAGATTTCTGTAAAGAACTCCTGTGAGAGTGCTCTCTGATGAAAATCGTTCCAACAACGCGATTGCCCAAAATCCCCGCCCAAACATTCACCTTTTTAGAAAACTGGTTATGTCCCTCTCTGAAAATATGCGGATTATTATCGCTCCAGTATCGTACATTCTGTTCGTTGACTTTTCCATTGAGAAAAAACGTACATACACGTTTTAGGAAGCCCCGTTCTCCTTCAATTGTTCTTGTTAACCACTCACAAAATTCAACCCTCCGGTCTGGATCATCCTCCGTGAGAACATGCAGGATTTTCATTTATAGGGATGAAACTTTTCTTTTTTTAGGACTTTTAGGACACCTTTTGAACTTACTCCACAGCATTCAGCAACTGCAGACGTCGACTGAGTCGGATTGATTACCATTTCTACCTTTTTTTCTTCTGAAAGAGGCGGTCTTCCCGATCTTGGAGCATCTTTCAGCGTACCAGTTGTTGGAGCTTATTTAAAAGTTTACGCAAATATGACCTTGAAATAGGATTCTCGGGAAATCTATCATCAAACATACGGACTGCTAGATGATAATTTCTTCCAGCTTCTCCAAATATCAAAACTGCTTCAAATTTATCGTCTAAACTACGAGCCATGATCACACTTTTCGTTAAAGGATTCAGGCGCTCAACGGACTATTTGACAGTAAGCAGTTCAGTTTGACAGTAAACAAGATATTACCGCGACGATTTTTTCCAATGCAAATTTGATTGAAAGCAACATTTGGTTGGGTTTGAAATGACCAAAATGTCACTTTTCAAACGTTAATATTTCGAAAACAATTGAATTCTAGAGTAAAGTGAAGTAAAGAAAACTGTTGAGAATTATGAGCAGATTTCGAAGATGGAATAATAACGGGCTGTTCTATTCAAAAAAAATATTGAAGATGGCGTTCAGCCGCCATTCAGGGGGCTATTGAGCAACTGAAATGTGATTTTTTGAGATAAAAATTAATTTTGTAGCACTGCCGGTTTCGCCAGAAATGATCTGAGTATAAGTTTTTCGAAAGGAACACCTTGTAAATTTTCACATTTTTGAAATCTAGAGCAAATTCTGAACATGATAAGCTAAATTTTTTATATTTTTTTTAATTTTTTTTAAGGATGATGATTTTTTACATTCTGAACGTTCCTCTCCGGTGCCATGTTGTCCGAAGAAATAAAATCAGCATTTTAATTACAATACTTTGCCACCAGCCGCTGTTTGAATGTGGCAAAATCACTTTTTTTCGATTATCTCATGTTTTTTAAATGGCATCTCTATGGGACACTCTCTGCAACAGATTGTTTCGAAGGAAAGGAATCGAATGATACCAAAATTTTGAATATCTGTCAATTATTTTCAGATTTATCAATATTACAAAAAATGTACCAAAAAGTATTGTGGCCGCTGGACTAATAAAAATCCCAAATAATTACATTATTTGAAATTTCACTTACTATACCTATAAGAATAGTTGGCAAATTTGATGTATGTATTTCTAATAGATGCATACTCCAGAAAAATGTAATTCTGGTTTGCTACCAGCAGATATTTCATTACGTCTATAAATCACATTTTGAAAGTAACTCGTCTTCAAAAAGACTAATTACTAGTATTCCCATGATGGACCCATTATAGTTGATAGGAACACAGAAATTACACTATCCATTTTCACAGATTCTGAAAGTGTTTAATAGTTTAATCTGTTTCAATAAAGGAATGTGTTTCCATCGTCAACTCCAAATTTTGTCAAAGTTGCCTTTGGATAAAAAAATAAATGAATATCTGCTGTCAAATAAGTATCAATACGAAATAACTGTTATCTCAGTCCAATCATTATAACTGTGTCATGGATAAATTTAGCCAAAATGAAAAAATTGAATGCTTTTAATTTACGGTGAGTGTCTAAAGAATTCTACGGCTGCATCAAATTTATACAGACGGAGGTTTCCTGGTAGAAGACATCCGTGTAGGACATACTTCGTGAAACTTGAACGTCAGTTGAGACAAAAGCCAAACAACCGACGTATTGAATCGAAATGTAAATGTAATAGTCAGCGAAGATGAAGAGATAGACGTTCTAGGATATGTAGAGGTAAATCCGACTTCTTCAACACGAGAATTAGCTGATGAATGTGACGCAAGTCAATCGACTGTACAGAGAATTTTGAAAAAGCATAAGTTTCGCTCGTATAAATATCCGATACATCAAAGGCTTTATGGTGGAGACGATGAAAGAAGACTTGAATACTGTCGATGGTTTCTTCATAATGTTCGCGAAAATCCTCAATTTCCTTTGAGAATTTTATACTCTGATGAAACAAGATTTACCAATAGAGGGCTCTTCAATAGGAATAATACTCAATATTGGGCACAGCAGAATCCAAGGCTTTTACATCAAGGTAATCCTCAAGAAAGGTTCGGATTCAACTGTTGGATGGGTATACTTGGAGATCGATTCATTGGGCTAATTTTTTTTGATGGATCACTTACTGGAGCGAGGTACCTAACGTTTCTTCGGGATGCTATCGAGCCAATCATTGACGACCTTCCATTGGTTCTGCAAAATTTATATTTCCAACAGGACGGTGCACCCCCTCATAATCATGGAATGGTAATCAATTACCTGAATAATGCTTACAGAAATAAACTAATTTCTACACATGGTCCCATCAGATGGCCACCTAGGTCACCAGACTCAACTCCCTTAGACTACTATTTATGGGGAACAATAACAAATGATGTATATGCAACTACTAGTAAGACACGCGAGGAACTGCAACAAAAAGTCATCACAGCTTTCAATAATATCAGCCCAGCAGAGTTAACTAGAGCAGTTCGAGCAGCAGTCAGAAGGGTGCAATTATGCATGGAAGATAATGACCAACATTTTGAGCAATTTTTATAGTAAGAGTATTAGAGCATTGTGCTACGTATTTGTTGTTTTCAAAAATTTGTATTAACTGTTGATAATCCTCAAAATCGCGTATTCAATTTCAAAATAATAAATTTAACGTATGATAATTTTTAATGTTGAAAATCGTTATGAGACAATTGAGTAGAAGTGATATTTAAAAATCTCCATCATTTTGGTGTTGTTTAGTCCAGCGGCTGCACTATTTTGTGGTACATTTTTTTATAATGGTGATAACTCTGAAAATAATCGACAGATATTCAAAATTTTTGTATTATTCGATTCCTTTCCTTCGAAACAATCGGTTGCAGAGAGTGTCGCATAGAGATGCCATTTAAAAAACATGAGATAATCGAAAAAAAGTGATTTTGTCACATTTAAACAGCGGCTGGTGGCAAAGTATTGTAATTAAAATGCTAATTTCATTTTCTTGGACAACAGGGCATCGGAGAGGAACGCTCATGATGTGAAAAATCATCATCCTTAAAAAAATAAAAAAAAAAAATTTATAAAAAATTTCGCTTATCATGTTCAGAATTTGCTCTAGATTTCAAAAATGTTAAAATGTACGAGGTGTTCCATTTGAAAAACTGATACTCAGATCATTTCTGGCGAAATCCGAAGTGCTACAAAATTAGTTTTGATCTCAAAAAATTACATTTTAGTTGTTCAATAGCCCCCTAAATTTTCGTGCTTTGAATCGGATTGATTCTCTTAAAAATAGGGGTGCCCCATCTCTCAGACTCACCCGGTATATATATATATATATATATATGTATATATATATATATATATGTATATATATATATATATATATATATATATATACATATATATTCAATCTGACTAGGATCAAAAGGAGAAAGTGTTACCAAACTGATAACCATAAAGATATCAGGAAGTTTTAATTTAAAGGGAAAAGCATTGAACAAAAACACCGAATGACAGTGAGGAGTTTCAATTCAAGCCAAATGGTAGATGATTATGGCACGTTCCCCAAAAAAAATTGCGGATGACGTTCACCAGATTATAGATTGTTTGTGCAAACAAACATTATAATATGCAATTCAAGAAGGAGAAGAACTGTTGAGTTGATGTTTGCTGAGGGAATATAAATTATCAACCAATAGCATCTTAGTAACGCGAACGGAAGAACCTCTCATACCCGGCAAACAAACATTATTAATTTATTAAAAAACATGTTTATATGTACATCTCAGAAAAACAGCTTTTTGATAGAAGTTGTGGAACTCTGGAAACTCTATCAAACGACATATAGTTTACCAATATCGATATAAAAATTGAAGATAGAGAGTTTTTTTCATTCTTTCAACAGCCTCCATTTTGAAACTACTCGGCAGATTTACCAAAATATTTTAGAAGTTGTGAAGTGGTGGTCCATAATATATGTAGTATTTCAATGGGAAACACCTGAAAAATATCGCAAAATTATTTTTCCCCCAAAAAATTATCTGGTTTAAATAGTTATTTGGGTTGAAAAGGGAAAAATTTTTACCAAATATTGATAGAAAAAATTTTTTTAAGAAAACAGATTAAAATGAGGTTATCTTGGATGGGAAAATAGTGACTAAATTTATCTTTTATGCAGATGATTCCACATCTGATTTTATGAACATCCTTTATAATTTCAAAACCCAAATTTATTTGTTTGATTTTTAAAAATTTTTATGTTTTATATAATAAATTCAAATTAATATTGTAACACT